>JARHVA010005264.1:425000-582500 GCA_037957365.1 Torreya grandis | reverse complement strand
TATCCTTTTAAAAGTCATTGGTCAGGGAAATAAAGAACATAAGGATGTCCTTATTGAATCCATTAAATTCTCATTACATGGATTAGATGCTACTCTAATACAAATGATGTCAATTCAAAGTTTAGATACAAATAATTAATTCAAGCAAAACTAAATACATAGAGAATTATTTTAATACAAATACATTCTAAATTATTCTCATTATTTTGAATAATAAATCATTTCATGAGGTTACATATTTATAGGAATCCTATTCCTAGATTCTCTCCATTAATTTCTCTCACCCTAAAATTATACAAACCTATTACGATATATTGTTATAACCTATTAACAATATATCTTAATAATGATATCATTTAACTAATATAATCTTATTGTATTAACCATGTGGTTAATAAAAACCCTATAACTAATATTTACCTCTCCATAAATCAACCATATTAAATGCTAAAACTTAATATTTACTTTTTCGTAAATACTTAAACTCACTAATGTGAAAACTAATCCCAACATTAGTAGTTGTGTTATAGAGACCAATTTATTTGATGACTAACAGGTCATCTATGTATCTTTGTGTGAAGATAGATAACTAGTCATGTGCTCTGTAAGGATGGGATACCTTGACCACATCCCAAATGGTAGAATAATTCTTAAATTTAAGGTTTAGGGCTGCCAAATCAAATACTATATCAGTATATTTAGTAACCCCTATAATAGAGTATGTAGAAGGAATTAGAATGTGATTTATGGTTACCATTGAATCTATGGTTTAAAAACCATGTGATTTGTGAAAAGTTAAACATTTATTCATCACATGAGAGCACTAGATTCTTAATGTGCACTATAATGTTTGAATGCAATGTAATTAACTGGATTTGGAAATTTAAAATGCATGGATTTAGTTGTGTTTTTTTTTTATAATTCAATGGATCAATTTATTGACCCATGTGAATTAATGGCTATCACAAATTTTGTTACTTTTTTTTCTTAGTCTTATCTTTTGAAATTCATAAAATTTACTTTTACAACTTTTTAATGTCATGTGTTTTTTTTCACATTGTCTTTGATGCTTAGTCATCTTAATATGAAAAATTTCTCATTTTCACTCTTTTAGACATAGCATTGGTGTCTTTGATGTTTGCTTAAGTGTCTTTAGAGGAAACATGTCTGTATGTCATTATTTTACTAATATATGAGGTGTGATTTGTTATAATTTTCTCTTTAGGGCCACAATTGTAGTGTGATGGAGATAAATGTATGAATCTTGATGTCCTACTTTCCTATAAGTATCCATATAAAGGTCCATGATGGCATCAAATTTGTTTTGCCATCATGATCACATATGGATGTGTCTAGCTATTATGCTTTCTCGGGATCATCCATACAAAATCTCAATTGATTTCATCATTAGGATACTAGGTGCGAAAGCTGACGTGTGGATGGCCTTGATAGTAATCTTTCCTAGGATTTTTTGTACAAAAGTCTTGGTTGACATCATAATCATGTTGCTCAGTGACTTGTACCATTTATCTTGGTTTCTAGATGGTAAAAATGATGATGTGTGGCAAGAATTAAATCTAAGATGGTTTTAAAAACACCTAAATATGAAATAATCTATTCAAAACACAACATATATAATAATCCCCACTAGGAAACATAATACATCAGTCTGATTAGCCATTAAAAACCATAAATTAGACCATGTATATAACCACTTAAATAAAATTGAAGGTGAAGAGTAAATAATATAGTATAGCTTATACACAAATTTGATTTCTTTTAGCTTAGAAAAGACCCTATAATAAATGACATAAAACCTATGGATTTCATTAAATAAATAACTAGAAACCAAGATAGTCAAGTGAATTTCTCAAGAATCAAATAAATTCCTTGAATTTATGTCTTTCAAACTTCTATATCATAGACCTTTGCTTCATAAGATTGTTAAATAATTTTTAATTAATATTGGGTTGATATTTTAAAATTTTAAAATGGGGTATGTTTGTTAGGGCATAACAAATGGTGATTCATAGGGGAAAATTATGTTGAGTATTTTTAGAACCTATAATTTTAGTAATGAATTATGACAAATCTTCAAATCTAACAAAAAAAAAAAGTAAACCAAACTTTGAAATAGACTCTTACTTCCTCATGAAACATATTAACCCTTTCCATTCATTAGATTTATGTGTGGTCTTTTAAATTCAATTACTCTTGGTTATGAAAGTTTTAATAAAGGCCTGAATAAACATTGTAGGTTTCATTTGGACTTAATATTTTGTAATCAAATAGTAAGGAAAGCCTGGGCATTAATTTTCTAGTTGATAGGTGTTTATAACCCCAATAAAAGTACCTCTTGTTCTAATCAAGGCCTTGCTCTACTACTATCTAAGCATCCATAACCTTGATGGATGTTACTTGAATAACCCATCTTCTATTATCTTATACAATTTTTTTAATTTAATATCACATATAGAAAAGGGTTGTGAACCTCCATTGGTTGGGTGTATGTATATGAAATTTTTTAATTAATATGTCTATGTTAGTATGTATTTAGTTCCATTTTTATTATCCCTCATCCAAGTTTTAACATGAAACAAAGAAATAAATATTTTGAAATCCAAATATTTTCTAAAATTTTCATGATTATATCAGATTAAATCCTAGAGTTTTAGTAAACCTATTGATCCCATGTAGAACCTAATTTAATCATAATACATACCTCAACTCTAGAAATTTTAGTACTACTAGAATAAATACCTATGAATACCAATTATGATCCCTCTATTTATTATCCCCTTGTTTTTGGCATGTACATTTTTGTAGTTCTAACAAAGGAAATTAGTAAGTCTATTTTGAAATTTAGAAAATTAACTAGGAAAGCATAATGACTAATCTACTAAAATTAAAATGTAGAAATTGGGAAAATTTACTCTAGAAAGAAATAAATCTAATATAATCATAGTCTAAGTCTTCACTTATAGTTCACTATGATTCATTTATAGTTGGAATAGCCATGAAATATTACTTTAAAAACTATCCATTGACTATAAAGGTGAGGCCATTACCTTGGAGGTCTCTCAATTAGAAGGCATGATTACCAAGGATTTTTGATATCTGATATGGTCCAATCCAAAAAGTAGTGAACTTATCATGTTGTCCCTTATTTTCATGTGTGTTATCTCATAAAACCACTAAGTCTAAAATATTAAATGCCTTGATCTTTGATATTTTTTCAAACCACCATTTGATAATATCCTAATGTTTGCTGAAGTTGTGCAATACTTCAGCTCTTACAACCTTTATATAGACTATATCTAGTAGTATAGATTATATCCTTTTATATTCTCCTATATAATCCTACATGAACTGGTGTGTTGGTATCTTGAGATCAATGGGGAAGACTAGGTGTTCTCCATACACCAACATAAAATTTGAATCCTTGAGGGCTTGATTTGATTTTTCCTAGTTATATCTACCCATAGTGCATATTTTAGTAAGAGATGAAATTATTTTGGTTTCTATTATTATAAATTATTAATGGCATCTATCATATTATTATTAATGGATACATCTACTCTATTTTATTATGGGTATTAGTTGAAATATAATTTGATTATGATTTTATTTTCACAGGTCCACTCTATAAAATTATATGATAGAAAAGATGGACCATTATCACAAACTAAGGAAATGGAAGTGCCAAACTTGGTCAATATATTATCTTCCAAAAACTTGATGACATAAATTGATCTAGAATTATTTATTGAAATAGCTTCCTATCCACATGGTATAATAGTTAGTAGATGTTAGGATAGTCCTGTACCCTAGTGATGAGTTTGGGTTTATCACCCCAACAAAATTGAAGCCCTATTGGGTAAAGGGATGTTCTTCTATGACTAGTTGTAGATGCATGGTAGCATTTAATTTTTTTTCCAAAATAACTGGTAGTCATAATAGGTACTAATGTGAGTGTGGGGATCCTTGAAGATTGTAGGATAGTAGTATCCCATCCTCATAATATTTTAGTTCTTGTGTTTCTTGAGGGATGACCACTACCTATCTTCTAATGTAAGTTATTTAGGATATATATATAGCCTATTCTTTTAAAATGCATCTTAGATACCCTCATTATTTTTTTTACAAGAATCCTTTCTTAATCATGTAGTGAGATGATTTGATCTTGAGGGCTTTCCTTTATTCTCTATTTAGTTTAGGAAAACATGTACATATAATCAAGTAGTGTATTTTTTATGAGTACCATTCTCCACCAACTACCTGAGCCTCATTAATCTTCTCAATGTGGAGGCATGGATCATTTTTAGTCATCAATTGGATGATTCCCTAGCCTCTTAGCATCCTAGTAGGCTTGATCTTGAGATAAAAATCTTGAAGTTTGGCCATCAAATTTCCTCTTATTTATCCCAGCTCATTCTATCCAAGAGTGATATTTACAACTTAGTCTAGGAGGATGGTGTATGTTATATTCCTCATAATATAAAACTTAAATTTTTTGATAGATTTAATCCAAGAATATATATGTTTATCAATCATGGATTATTTCAACTCCACATCCTATATATTATTTCTCATGAAGGAAATGGTATGTTCATTGTATTCCACCTCTTGTGTAAGTAATACAATAATAGTATGTTCTAGGGTGAAAAAACAAAGATAAAAATCTGTATTAATGTCTAGACTAATAAAAAATAGAGCATGTGTGATTACATTGTTAATGTTTAGGAAGGATTTCCTGGCTTATATTTTCCACTCAATCTTGGCATCCTATTTTAGAATGACATTTAATAGATTAATAATCTCTTTACAACTAGAAATGAATTTACTTACAAATTTAATCTTGTCAAAGAAATATTTTATCTCTTTATTGATGTTAAGTGGGGTTAACTTAGAGATGGACTAAACCCATTATAGCTCAATGGATATCATGTATTTGGTGATTATATGACCCAAGAGATTCCATTAAATAACTCTAAATATGCTCTTATTTGTATTCAAAGAGATCCCATATCTTATACATCTATCAAAAACCTTTTATATATGTTTTATGTGATCAATTCTTTTGAAAACATAGTGAGGTTATCCATGTATACGATGATACACTTCCCCACCAATCATTGGAAGGAAAAATCCATTTCTCTTTATAAGGTGTATCCCACATTAATTAGGTCCAATGACATCCTTTTATATGTGAAAGTCACCCACTTGGTGGTGAAGGTAGTATTTAATATATTTTTTCCTTTAACCAGTACTTTATTATAGTCTAAGAATCCATTTAATAAATACATCATATTAGATCCACTTACCATATAAATTACCTCATCCAAAAAGGGTAGAGGGTAATTATCCATTTTAAACACTTTTTAAAGGTTTTTTAATCAACACAAATTCTAATTTTTCCATTATTATTTTTTATTAGTAATATATTGGTCACCTAGGACAAATACCTAATTGGGAAAACAATTTTGGCATATAGTAGCTTTTATACATCAATTTGTATGAGAGGTTCCAAGATTGGATCCACTGACACCTCTCTCTATCTAAAAGTCTTATACGTTGTCTTTAATGGAATGATATAATTTATCACCCTAGGGTCAAATACCTTCAAGTAATCATATGCCCATGTAATGACATTTTTATTATATATAAAAACTCCTGAATGTTTTTTTACATTATTTGTGTAACTCAAGCCCACATTCACAAACTAGGGATGTTGGTCATTTCCTAGATTATATTTCATGAAATAAGATTCTATTTATTTTATATATTTTTTATTTTGAGTTTGGGGATATAAATAAAAGGATTATTCCAAGGATACCATGCTTAGAGGGATGTGATTCTCTTTTAGTTTAAAAATGCCATCCTATCCTAAATCTTCAATCCACATCATCTCAATATCTTTTTCATTTATTATTTGGGATTAGAAATATGGATAACTATTCATGAATTATATAATCTATTGATCACTCTCAAACACATATAAGTTATAAATATTGTTTTGGATATAAAGGTGAGGAACTAGTTCCACTAAGAATTTCTACATTTTAGACTCTTGGAGTGGTGTTAGATTAATAGGTGAAGCTATTAATGAGTCTATTATTAGGTTCTCTTCCATTGGGATGGATTTTATGTTGAATTATAAAATGAATTAATCAAGCCCCATGATTGGTGCTTGTATTTATTTATATAAGTGACTTATCACTGATATTTATTTTTGATTTGGTTCACAACTAGCTCAAAGTCATTGAAGATTTGTAGTTGATTGATATTATTATTTAGTGTGAATTACACAACTAGAATTAGAGATTCATACTCATATTTTATTGGTGAAGGGGAACTAAAACATGTATGCAACTAGTTACTACTTCCCTTTTAGATATTTAAGGGCCAGAATGACACTAGAACCTTGATTTGATCAGGCACCACCAAAATGAAGGGTCCATAACTAGGAAGGATCTTAAAATTATTCTTCATGAAGTTCTTGTTTGGTGGTAAAATTTTACACACCTACATGTGAAGAGACAAATTCAAAGTTTTAATTATTTAGGTTGTACTCAATAATCAAGTACCTCATAATTATCTCTCAAACTACCCTTAGTTGGTTTACTACTCTTTTTTAGGGCATCAACTTGTGTGATAAATATATGGCCATGTCCCATTCAATGTCTCTGAATACTCTCAAATTAGTAGTAGACCATATGATTCTATAATTTTTATGACCAAGATATTTCTAATGCCAAATGAATGTGCATGTTTGATAATTCTTTGACACAGAGAAATGAAGACTTCTCTAGCTATAAAACCATTCTTTTTTACTTGTCTAAAGTCAAACCCAACTTATATAATATAATTTTATGCATCACATTGGTTGAGGCTTTATATTCAACTAATTAATCTTATACATTCTTTTTAAACATTTAGACAATTAGCAGAATCGGTGGTATTTCAAGTTTATCCTTGTATACCATCATGTTGGCATGAATAGCTTTAGAATTACCATATGTCCTTCCTATCAAATCCTTCAATAATATCTCTCTTTTTTTGGTGATTTGGGTTAAATAATGGAGTTTTATATCAGCCTTAATATTCTTCATATCTTTCATAATGTTTTACCCTCCTTTTCTTTGGTGTTATGAGCTCTACAATTGGTCCTTCTCCTTGGGAGGAGGTATGTTGTTGTTGGCCTTGGGATCAGGATTAGTAGTAGTTTTATTGTTAGGAGGTGTTTAAGTAGTCATATACTAATTGTGCATGAGATTGTGACTATTCCTTTCTTGATGGTACTACTAGAAGGCATGAATCTCATTAGTATTTTCCTTAGGTTCATTTTCATATTTTACTAAAAAAGGGAAGTCATCTCAAAGACCATTTTTTGTATTGGTATGTACTAGATAATTAAATGAAGATGGATCTAATGGATTAGTGGGATTATCTTATCTATTTTATATCCTTTTTAAATATCTCAAAATCAGTATATAATTTAATACAATCTAATTCACCATGTGGTGTTGTGTTGGGAACCTTATTCTAATTAGGAAGGGTTACTTCCATTATATTTATATATGGCATCATATTCAATGGATCATATTTTTATTTATTATTTATAAACCTATTAAAAGGTCCATTATATCTCTTAAATCCAAAGCTTTGATTAGTAATCTACACTCTACGGTTTCCTATACATTTATGCATGTTCAAGAATTCATTGTTCAATTTATAGACCATTCTCTATGTTGATTCCAATTTTGTTTTTGTGGAATTAGAATTTATATCTTGTGTTGTAATAGTATTGATTAGTATCAATGACTAATTTAGATTTTTATTATTAAGGTTATAATTATTTATGAAGCTGAGATGTTGATTGGGTTAAACCTAGGTTAAAGGTACCTATTTATACACCTATTTCTAATTTTGGGACACAATATTCTAGTTTAAATTCATAGTTGAACTAAGATCTATGAAAATAATACCAAGGTTAAATGGGAAAAAAATAGAACTAAGGATTTAATTATTTATCTATGTTGATAGCTTTGACATAAGCCATATTTAGTGTGTTAATACTAGTAGCTTTGTGTAATACAACATCAGTCATAGGGTCTAAGGAATTTTTTTACATCTCAAGGTCCAACTACTAATTAGGTTAATAATTAGTTTATAATTTTTTGTACATATTTTGAAATCTAGTGTTGAAGGCTCAAATTGGCTGATTAGGTTCTCATCTCATAGTTGTAAAGTGTAGGTATAAAACACTTGCACTAGTGACCTAGCCAAATTATGCCCAAAAGGTGTTTTGACACTCTTATTAAGAGGCAATGGAACCTTATTATATATATATATATATATATATATATATATATATATATATATAAAACTACTCATAGGCTACACATTTTAATGTGAATGGGAATTGTCTACATGCCATATCTTCATGGGTCATAATCAAGATTCCCAAAGTAGTTTTAAAGGCCTTGATATGTTCTTGTATAGTCATTCCTCCCATGGGAAAAAATAAAGGCATATATTTTTTAGGTTTTTTGGGTAAGTCATGGATAGCTCTAGAAACATTTATAGAAAAACTAGTTAGCTAGGTTGGATCCTAAGATAGAATATGGAATTGAAATAGAGGCTTAGGTTGGGCCATAATGAGTATTTGAAGATGAGGTTGCCTTCCTAGAGAGAATTATTGATCCCTGAGTTCTCTCTTAACTCCTTTATTATAGCATTTTTATGGATTTATAAAAGTAAGAATAATAAGTCAATGCCTGAGTTTTATCTTCTTAATATTTTGGACACTTTCAACATTACTCAGGTGATCTTTTCAAACAAAATAGAGGTGGAGGTGTAACCCTCCTTTTGCTTCCAATTTAAACCTTATTGTTGATGTTTGTTATATTCACACCCCAATGGTCTTATTATTTAGCCTCTAACATTTTAGGATTGATGAAAGCATTACGCTCCAAGGCATGAGTTATAGGGTATTAGGTTTTATAATAACCTATTAGTAGAGTAACAGTGAGAGAAGCATATGTTTTACCATTAATTGGCCATATATGAATGAACCTATATCTACTTTAAATGGGTGGAAGTATGATGGTTCTAACTAAGGTGGGAAAGACATATATAAGAAACTCAAGAAATAGTGAAAGGAATGGCAAAAAGAGGCCTACAAACCACACATGGTAAGACCTTTCAACACTAGTACTTAAACTTAGGTAGGAGAATAAATCAAAGGACCAATGTATACTAATATTTGATGTATCACAATAATAATCAAACATAGTTAGGATTAGAAAGCAACAAAAATAAAAGGAAATTGAACATGCATAACCAAAGGTTTCTATGTTTGTTAGATTTCACTTGCACATTTAAAAATTAGAATAATAAATAGCATGTAAAAGGCATTAAAATTAGTGATGCATTAAAATTAATAACTATATTAAAAATATAACTCATGAAAAAATAAATAACTAAGATGTGATAATGACAACACATCTTACACACCCCATAGAATTGACTAAGAATCAATATTTTCACATCAATACCAAGTTACCATAACTTATAAAAATTTCTTATTAATCTAAATAACCAAAATTTTCCTCCCTTTGGGACTAGGAGGTTACAAGTATGAATAGGCCTAAGATGGGGAAGGCCTCACCTCTTAAGTGAAGTCTAATAATAAAATTAAAGCAATAGCACCATAATCTAATCTCATAAAAAAATTCATGTATAACATTGATTGATTTGAAAAAAATTATTCATCTAAAAATATAATATATACATGTTAAATAAATATGGAACTAATAGTTCCATATCAACTAAACCATGCAAGTACACATGTATAATTACATGGTGTTGATGTGGCATCACTAGAATATTTCAAACTATGATATAGCTGAAGCATAAGCTAACATGGATAAAACTAGAGTCGTAAATGGAGTTACAACTAAAACGTACACTATAACTAGATGTGAGATCTAACTAGATGCAAAATTCAGTGGAACTAAATTCAACTTTGTGTTTTAACTAGGATTGGAACATAAATTGGCCTAGTTTGATTGTTCACCAATGTGTACTTAGGAAGATGAGTACTCAGAGGTGGGATTTGCATGACCCATGATACCATAGTTTCTTTCTTAACTTATTTTGCAAATGACTTTCTTAAAATTCCATGTCAATGGTCTGAAAGTTGAGTAAAACTCTTTTGAATAAATGAGTAAACTTGTCCATCAGTTTCTTATGTGTACCCAATGTAGCTTTAACATCAACATGTAGTGACTCAATACTTATAATTTTATCTCTTAAAAAATTGACCAATTTTAGTAAATCATCATTGGTTCTATAAATAGTCCCCTTGATCTCTACTTTAAATCTATCCAATGCTTTTCTAGTTTGAAGTTGGTCAAGATAGAGATAACTTACCTATCTTAGTTTTGAAACATTTAGACCAAAGCCTACATCTCTTTATGTCATTCCAATATATTATCCCTCTTTTCAATAATGTAATTATGTTCTCAAGAAACCTCAAATGTTATCATTAAATTGAGGTGGGCATAAGCCTTCTTTCTTATGGATTAGCTTATAAAACATAATTTTTCATCAAGATCCTTTATTTTATTCAACATTTGAAGAATGTATTCCCATTTCAATTGAGAGGTGTCATTTTTATACCTTATTAAAGTAATTATATTAAATAACTTTCATGTTATCCCCTATAAATTATCCACTATTTAATTTTGGGCCTATATGGTACTCACCTCTGCATTCCTTCACACTACTTGATAAAAACTCCTAAACATTTCCTTGATCACCCATAATATATATTAAAAACTATAAATATACTATTTAATCCTATATGGCTTTTAAGGATTCATGTTCCTTCTCTTAGTTAAAGATAGGATATCTTCCCTCTATTCCAACTCTATCTGTTGTCCTTTAACCACAACAATTTTCCTCTTGACTTTTCTTAAAGTGATAGTCTACCTAAGAAATGGAATGTAATTGTAGGCTACTCAATTATCACCAAGTCATTTCTTCTATTTTATTTTTTCTATTGCAATTTCATAATCTAAGAATATATATTCAGAGCAACTAGTTAACTCTATTTTTTTTCTATTTGTCCTATAAGTGATGATTATTGAGCCAAATGTGCCTTTTGAGTAGTTTAAGGGGACAACACTAGAGGAATAATAGCATTTTTTGAGGATGTTCATATTTTAGTAAAAGGAGGAATGCCCTTCCTCTAATATGTAACCTAATTTTGGATGGGTTTATCTATAATGTATTTAGCTTTCCCTTCTGCTTTGTGTATCAAAACTAAAGGTGCTTCCATCTATGTGGCTCATACAATAGGCATATCTATTTTTTTAAATGTCTTAGGAGGGGTGATTTTGGTATAAGAAATAAAGGTAGACACTACATTTTCAAATTGTACCCCTAGGTTAGGCTTAGGGGCTTGAGAACTAGTTCTACTAAAAATTGAATAGGCCATTAGGGTGCTTAATAAAATTCACAAATATTCAATAATGGAATTATATGAAATATAAACATTAATATCAATAGTTTTCATAAGATCCATTTTAATAAGATGGACTATGGTGGGTAAAATAAGTAATGCAACAATAACTTGAGGCTGGGTTGTTTGAGCAAAAGAATACAAATAATACAATGATTTTTTCACAATAGTTGCAATTTTATAAATTGAGGAAGTTATAAATGACTGTGAACATGGATAAATTATAAAAAAAAGAGAAATATCTAGATTAATGGACATTGTATTTGACATTTCTCTTAATTGAGGTGGAGAGCTTGGAGATGTAGTTGGGGATGACCCCTTTACTATAGATTACAATTGGGACTCTACTTATGCTATTTCATCTCCCTTTGTATCTGATAATATTTTAGTAACTATTGAGCTAGTATTCCTTTGGTCAAGATTTTAAAGTTCTTATATAATTTTTTTTCCTCTCAAGTTGGTACTTTCCTCATATAACCTTGCATCTTCTAGTTCTAGTTCTATGGTCTCATTGATGGAACATAATTCTTTAATTTCTTTCTTAGAGACCTAGTCTCCTTCATTGGCCATTATTTTATCTTCCTCTTCTCTATTGTATACCATGATAGCATCATATATTTGGGTGCCCCTTCTTCTATCCTCCCTTTTTTAGGGACTTATATTGGTTCTTCCTTCACTTTCACCTTTTGAGTAGAAATATGTGGATTCTTTGGCTTCCTTATATATGTAGCTTTTGTTTTGGTAGTAGTAAAGTCTAGCCAAATTAAAGGTGGAAAGGGAGATGGAATAAGTGCAGGGGAGGGGAAGTCACTATTGGAAGAATGATGGATGGTAAAGATAATTTTCTAGTAGGTTGAGATAATGCTTTTTATATTGACAAAGAAGAAGGAAAAATATGCATTTAAGAGAAGAATGAGGGAAGCATTACCTACTATGAAATGGTCAGTGGAGGCAATGGAAACATAAAAAATATGTTAACTTCTCCACTTAGACTTGTAAGCCTTTCTTCTTCAAATCTATATTTTATTGAGGTAGCATCAATTGTGTGTAGTGTAAGTTGGATGACTCTCCACTCTCTCCCCAACATGAGCTAACCAAAATGGGCTAAATTTCGCTTGTGTTCTTGATTATACTTGAGGAGGGTGTTTATGAGTGTATTAGAAAGTCATTGATTCTTTTGAATCCTTTTATCATCTTTTTTCATGATATTGGGATCATATTGGATCTTCCACACCGTAATCATGGATAGTCATCCACGTGCATCCTTATGTCTACTTTAGAATAATTATTTATTAATGTGTTTAAAAACTCATTGATGCTTATAAATCCTTTTATCATCTTCTTCCATGATATTAGGATCATATTGGATCCTCTAGACCATAATCATAGACATGTTGTCCATGTTCATCCTTATGGCCACTTCAAAATCATCTTTAGCATTCATAAATATGTTTTCATGGTCATATGCACGATGCCTATTATTATTCATAATTTTTATTTCATATTTATTAAGGTGTTGTTTGAAATCCCCCCTAACGTCACATTTCCTTTAAGGTTACCATTTGAACCCATAATGTGTCATAATTTTCCCAATAATTTTATAGGTGCTCCCACCTTATGTATTACATTTTACCAATACTGAGAGGGGTGTGATGGCTAGATGCATGTTTTGATTTCCTTAGATCAATGTTAACACTCTCTACCAATTAAACATATTTTTCCTACTTAAAAACCTTATGAATCACAATAATCGATAGGTATAGAGTATGTGATCTAATGCATTCTATTTTGATTATAGTTCACATGGGGTATAACTAATAATCACCCATGTTATTAATAAAATTCTTTATTTGATCAGATAACCTAGCCATATTATTTTTATAAATTGCCTAATAGACCATATGGTAAAATATTTTAGTCAACCTCTTAATGTTTTTCCTAAACCCATGGAGATAGATAATGTTTAATTCATCACATATCCTTCTTTGATGATACTCGATAGATTATTTTAAATGGTGAGGGGTCTATTGCACTTATAACATACACTACATATAAAATCATGTATAAGTTACCATCCATCAAAATTCCAAGATTGTTGATTCTAAGATTCATGTTAGAGGTAATGATCTCTTCAATTGCTATGATCTTTTTGGATGTTATAATCATGTCCAACATGAAATCTATTTTACCCCAACACCCCCTTCTTTCCATAAGAAATGGGGACCCACTTTTTTTTCAAAATATTGTCTTGATTTTGAGCTCCCTATTTTATATGTTTATGCAAATTTTGGGAAAATATCATGATTTGGCCTTTCATATTTTAGAAGAGTATAATTGATATTGTCTTTTCATAGACTAAATCCTTTTGTTCTATCAAGTTTTTTACTTTGAGCTAATTGTTGTGGACTTATGTTTTCATGGACTATCTTTGATATCCTTTTGGGACTTAGTATTTTAGGGCTTATGCAAATTGTCTTTTTGCACTTATGATATTTGTCTTTGTCAAATTTTTTTTTGTGTATGGATTCTTATGGACTTATCTTTATTGGATAAATTATGCAGACATTTTGTCTAAAATAATTCTTTTGATGAAATTGGTCCATGCACTTTTTTTTCATGGGAATTTTGACTAACATAATTAACATTGCCCTTTAGCCTTTATGAAGTAGATCCTTTAGAAATTTTGTCATGAACAAATGCCCTATGAAGTGGACCCTTAAAATTATTGCCAAATTACCCTTTCTCATTTTGTAATTAAACTTTGGAGATTTTGAAATGCCCTTTTTTCCTTGCTAACCCATCCTTCAAACTTTACACAAAGTGTCCTTCAGCCTTTTTATTGCAGCCATTTTGCCCAATAAAATTCTTTCAGGACTTTTGTAATTTCCCTTTTGGCCCCTCTGTAGCTTTATTTTAGGACTTTTGTCCTACACCTTTACCTTTCCTGAACCCTTCATTTGGACATTTTATCTGAGAGGAATGACCCTTTGAGAGAATTATGGTGGACATTTTGTTTGCAATAATTATCCCAATGGAATTCCTTAAAAACTTTTAAAAGGACCATTTTCTTCTGACTTACTTCTCAGAAGTGTCCTTTGGGCATTTTGAAAAATACCCCTCATCCTTTTTGTAAGTGCCCTTCAAGACTTTTATAATGGCCTTTTGCTTTATGCATAATTCCTTCAAGAATTTTATCCTACACCTTTGCCCCGAAGTGACTCATTTAGACTTTTTGTTTTGAAGATTTTATCTAATATAAAAGTCCCAAAATAATTCCCCCAAAGGGCACATGCCCTTTGAGCTTCTTGAACTTACCCTTCAAACATTTTGAAAGTGACCTTTTGACCCTTTTTAAAGTGGCCACTTGTCATTCAAACATTTTGAAAGTGACATTCTGGCATTTTTTTAAATGGATACTTACCCTTTGGGATTTTATTCTAGGAATTCCCCCTCCTAGACTTTCCCTTTGGGATTTTATCCTAGACCTTTTGACCTTTAAGAGAAAAAATAACACTATGAGAGAAATATTGCAGACATTATTTTTGAAACAATTCCCCCCACATAAGTCCTAAATAAATTTCCCCACACAATTACCCTAAAAGAAATCCCAGACTACCAAGTGACACCTTCAAACATTTTTTCTGAGAAAAAATAACACTTTGAGAGAAATATTGTAGACATTATTTTTGAAACAATTCCCCCAACATAAGTCCCAAATAAATTTACCCACAAAATTACCCTAAAATAAATGCTAGACTACCAAATGAAACCTTTTGTTTTGAGCTTAATTCAATATTTTAGCCCAGGCCCAAATCATATTTTACTAATACTAAAAACTTAGGCTAGAATATTCATTCAGGGTATCTTTTTCATATTTTCCAAAAGTATTGTGCTAATTGTTTCTTTTCATTTATAATTATAAGAATAAGGAATCCCAAAAAAATGACATATTAGTTGATGAGATCAAATTTGATAGTCATATGGACATCATTTGATGGTCATGAGGATGTCATTTGGTAATCATGAAAACATCAAATTTAACATTGAAAATGTGTTTAAATTTGAGATTAAATTTGATAGTTGTGTATATGTCATCTGATTATCCTGAGGAGATCATTTGATGATCTCATGAACATCAAATTTAACCTTGGCAATGACTAATTTATAGAGTTAAATTTGATAGTCACATAGACATCATTTGACAATCATGAAGACATCATTTGAAAATCATATAAACATAAAATTTAACCTCAAAAGTATCCATTGGGATTAAAATTAAGATCCTATGGTGTGTGTCTACTCAGTCCCATTTGATTGAATAACATGAAAGTGGGTTGAAATTTCAAAGCCCCATGAGAGTGACAAGTGTCACCATCATGAGAGCCCAATGCATAGATCTAATGACTTGTGAGAAGTAGTAAATACACAAGTACATAGAACTTATAATCCCCTAGTAGATGAAAATTGGAACACATATGAATTAGATCAAAATAAGACATGATAGGTGTCAAACTCATGGGAGTCAATAAGTCAAAGCATTAAAATCCAACAAATCATGTTAAACCAATACAAGTAGATGGATAATGCAAGATCAACATTGACTTTTAAAAGGTCCTAAAACTAGTGAATAGCCACCAAGTGGCACACTCACATTCCATCATGCATGTGATTGATGGTGAGAGTCCTAGGTGGACATTTCAAAGATCTTGGACTCAATCAGGTATCAACATGTGTTAGATTTTAAAAGCTATTTGGGCATTATGGGTAGAATATTTAGACCTTTCGATACTCAAACTATATTTATTAGTAGATATTAGGTATCATAGTTGATACAAGGAGTATGAACACACATGTTTTACAATGGTGAATATAAACGTGAGAATCTAAAAAAAAAAATGAGAGAAGGATAAAATTACATGGCATCTTAAAGAACATTGGAAACTAATGCATGTTTATGTTTTATTTGAAGGCAACCAATGTAAAATATCAACATGTTATTTTCATGACCTATAAAAAGAGGAATGTATAGTATTTTTAAATGGTTCATCTATTTCTAGTTTGAATATAGTTCAAACTATAATTGTTGAAAACTATCTCTATCTTTTTACACATGCACATGTTTCATAACTTTGGTAAAGGCTATTTTAAACAAATAACTATAAGTGGAATCTTATATAGTTTAAACCATAGTTAGAAATACATGTTATAACTATCACATGTAATCACCTTGCATGAACTTAGAGGATGAGGCAACCCCTTCCCCAATACTATAGAAATAATTGCAATCCAACTTAGATTTTGGTCATAGAATTTTTGAATATAGGAGCAACATCAATTTTGATAATTAGTGAATGTATTTATGTATTTTCTTTCCAATATTTTTGTAATTAGTTATTACTTCTTGGTTTTATATTTAAATAATCTTTAGTGTGTAAAAGATATAACTACTTGGTGTGTAATAATTGCTCAAGGATTGGTATATACATATTGGTTAAGATAGTCAAGTTCAAATTGATTCATAATTCTGATTATGCATGAGTGCTTTCTTAGATGTAGTTTTATATGTGTGTGCAATAACTGTCTCAGATACTTCACTATCCCAAACCATAATATTTTGATTAAGGGTGTGAAATAGCTACCTTAAAAGAAGAAACTTTTATTTAAGGTTTTGAATTTACTAAATTGTTATTTCCTTAGAATTCTTAGTTGTGTTTAACCGTGTATGTGCAATTACTTCTAGAAATAGGCATAGGTTCTGAGAGCACTTATCCTTTTACAAAACTAGCCAGGGTTAGATTTTAAAAACCATAGAAGTTTTCTTTTCTACCTTACCCTTCCGTCCATTTTTGAGTGTGTTTTAAGATTGACCCACTCTAGATTAGCAACCAACCATCTAGCCAACTCAGATAGAGATTTAATGCTCCTATTAGAACCACACGTCTATCTAAAAACATTTTCAATAACCTACATGACCTACATGTTATTCCATCAACAAGTTGAAATAGACCACATACCTATAACTCATGCCCTGGAGTGGAGTTTGCCTCCATTAAGATCTTAAAATGTTAGAGGCTACCTCATTATAGTTTTGATGTGCATAAAACCCACACCAATAGTTAACTAACACTAGAAGGAGGGCCAAAACCTTTGATAGTAGTAGTTATCCTTTGTATAGGTTTGCACTAGAGTCACCCATGAGAGTGAATAGATCTAATTCTCTAGCTGGTTTACTAGTCTCACCCTTGACAAATCATATGAGACCTAAAACTGTGCCAATAACCCCAGTTCAAAATAATCCCCCTCCAATAGAGAACCCATTACTAGTAATGAATCCTTTACCTGTTAATAAACCAATGGCTTAGCAATAGCCTTGGTTAGTTGGATTTGTTATCACCATCCCAAGAGATGTTCATGATTTTCCTTAGAATCATGAAAAATTCTTGCCATCCTTTTCTCCTTCAAAAGAAAGGTCATCAGAGGAGCATATCAAATCAGTTAAAGCTACTTTAATATTAATGAATGTTGTAGATGAGGATGTTCCATTATGATTATTCCATTTTAACTGGATGGATGTTTTGTATGCTTGGTATTTAAATCTAACCAAAAAATCCATAACTTATTGGATGAATGTCAAGCAACTTTTCTTGTGTAGTTTAGATAGATCACCAATCCTAGTTTGGTATACCAACACTTCAATAGAATGAAGAGTGAACCTAATAATCCCATTTATGCTTTCAATGTAATATGGTAGAAGATATACAACTAGTTGACTCTAAGATACAAACTAGAGGTAGCACTAGTATTAGAAATATACAAGAATGCCTTGGACCCTATCACTAATATGTTCTTGAGAAGAGAAATTAAAACTAACACTTTGGTATTGACATTTGAATAGGCCATCACCATAGATAGGTGAGTCAATCCTCATATGCTTGGAGGGCCTAATGTCAACAATAGTTTTGTATCACTAAATCTAGTTCCATATATAAATTAGAATGTCGTACCATTCAGTCATAACCAGTTATATATGCTACCTCCATTGACATAGACAAAACAAAAAAAAATAAAGTACTTGAAAAATCATGTAATGGAAAATGGTTTTCATCAAAACCAACAAGAATCTACACTTCCCATTGCTATTCTATAATGTATGGATTCCACAAAGTCAAAATTGGACTCTATTCAGAAGATCATTTAAAATTTGAACAATGATATACTAAATATGCAAAGGAAGATGGGCAATGCAAATGGCCTAATTAGCAATCATAATACTAGATTAAAAAGATATAATAGACCATTCAATATTCTTGAACACATTACAAGCTTTCATAGATTAACATAGCAGAGATGAGTCTTCCTAATTGGTGCATAGTTCACAATACTTCTAACCATGGCGAGCTCAAGTAAATTGAATTTTATGCAACATTTGAAGTCTTTCGGAAATAGGTGGTTAAAAAATATTAGATGCATAATCTACCTAAGCATCACCTAGATCTTGGTTCTTTTAACACTATCACATTCTTTGAAACTCACGAGTTTCCTTATTTAGGAAAAGATGACAATGAACTAGAAGACAATATGGATGAAGTTCACATTTTCCAAAAGTTTTAGAGAGGTGCATATAATCTAAGGAATAAGAAGCCACTCAAAACATTGACCCCTCTAAATACTATGGTGATTCCTCCTAATCCCAAAGTAGATAATAATCTACCCCCTCCAAAGGGGAATGATCCATATCAAAGTAAAGACAAACCAAGAAAAGGATGATACAATATTGAAGAGGATATGAAGATGATCAAGGTGAATATAACTCTTCATGACTTAGCTTAGATAACTAAACAAAAAGAGTTACTCTATAAATCCATCACCAAAAAGGTGCCTATGGAGAAAGAAAAATCATATATAGATAAAGCAAAAAGATTTGCAAATAAAGGAAAGGAATCTAACACCAACATCATCTATAAGAGAAATCAATAAGTTCCACCCTTCCTACTAACTATCTAAGCCTTTAGTAAGAACATTCATAACTATTTAGTTTGTTCTGAAGCATTTACAAATGTCATGCCTACATCTATATGTCAAAATCTTAGTTTGATGCCAAGCCCTTCAAAGATGATAGTCTCAACTAGATAAGATAGTTGTCCCAGTAGTTGGAGAATTAAATAATGTGTGCATTGAAGTAACATCAAAACCAAGAGTCTAAATGACCATTGATATTCTAGTGGTAGACATACTAGAAGGCTATGGTCTACTACTGAGTATGGATTGGTCCAAAACACTTAATGGCTATTTATCTATAGACTTTTCTCATATATGGCTACCATGGAGAGGAGTTGCAAATCAAATATTTAACAGAGAGTCAAGAATGAAATACCCCATTATGGAGTATAATGTCAATAATGAAGAGGTAAAGTATGAGTTTACCAACCTTGGTATTTATACTTTTACTACACAAAATCAAGTATAGAAGCCAGAACCTAAAGGTTCTAGTTAACTATAGACTCTACACTTTGATGGCACTAGATCCAAGTAAGAATTAGGCATCAAAATTGAACTAATTGATCCACAAGGTAAGAAACTCTTACAAGTATAAATATTGTAATTTTCATGTACTAATAAGAAGATAAAATTGTGTGGTATCAGGAGCCTAGTGGTCAGTTTAAAGTCTCTTCCCTCTTTATCTCTAAGGGAAATGGCAGAAAACTGATTTGGACTAGAGCCTAGATCAAGGGGCCCACTCCAAAAATCAAGTTCTTTTGTTGGACCCTCCTCCAAAACAAAATTTTGACTCTGGATAATTTACAAAAATGTGGAATCAATATTGTTAACAAGTGTATTCTGTGTAAGAGGGACTTTGAAGATAGAGATCATCTGTTTGTGAATTGTTCCTTCACTCAGCTTGTATGGAAGGAGGTTCTCAATATGTGGGGTATTACTTGGGTTCATCAAAAAAATGTTGAACTTTCTCTTAAAAGCTGGTTTTACCCTTCTAAGAATCATGAAGTTATCTTCTTATGGAAAATTACTCTTCCCCATATCTGGTGGGGAATATGGAAGGAAAGAAACAACCGAATATTTAGAAACAAAGAGCTCCCTGGATGGGTGGTTGGCCAGAACATCATTAGAGCTCTAAAGGAAAATTTTTCTTCTCAAAAAAATCTAAGCTCTAATCTAAATGTGGATAATCCCCTAAAGAAGGACACTACTCTAGGTAATCATGATAACCCCAGATCAGATGTGACTTGGATTAGTCTACCTCAAGAATGGATTAAAGGTAATTTTGATGGAGCAGCAAAAGGGAATCCAAGAAATGCTGGTTGTGGTGGTGTTCTAAGAAACCATGTGGGAATGGTTATTGATGCTATTGTAATTCCCATAGGTATATCAAATTTCCATATTGATGAAGCTACAACTGCTCTATAGACCCTTAAATTAGCTGTGGAATCAGGATATTCTAAATTGTGGCTTGAAGGGGATTCTTTGAATGTTATTAATATACTTAATAACAAGAATTCAGTGTCTTGGACCATAGAGGATAAGGTTAAGGAGATGAAAACCCTTATGAAGAAATTTAAAGAAATAAAAATCACCCATACCTACCGTGAAGCCAATGGTGTAGCAGATTGGCTTGCAAATTGTGCTGTCTGGGAGGGGCATAAAGTGAGGTGGGACAAAACCTTAGAAAGGAATGTGGATCTAAAGGCGATCATCCGCCTTGATGCCACACATGTGAATGAAGGAAGGTTTGGAGCGTATCAAAAACTTAATGAGTAGGAGGAGTGGCAGCATGGGGAATGAAACCCAATTATCAAAAAGCAGGGCCCTCAAGAGGGAGAAGAGGATCATGATAAGCCATAAACAAACTCGGCGTCCAAATCAATTTGACAACAGTAGGATCCATGGAAACATTCACAGTAAATGGGATTCTAAGAAAATAAGTATGGCACGTGAGAGGAAGGGAGAACCCCGTAAACAAGAACCCAAGAGTTGCATAGAATGGAGAGAGAAACATCAAGTATGGAGAATTTTACAGAAAGGAAATGTCACGAGTTACATGGAAAGGCTTCATGGCTCCAAACCGCACATCACGACGGCCTTCTATAAAAATTGGTCTGACGACAAGGTCACCCTACATGGAGTAATTGTCAATTTAACTGAGGATTTTCTTGCCGAGGTTACAGGGTTGTCAATGGTAGGAATCAAATTCTCAAAGCAAACTAGCATATCGAACGAAGCATTCTGCAAATTCCCCAAAACGAACGAGGAGGAGCAGAAAATGGTTAAAAATGGGGATTTTTATGAGTTGGACTAGATAAAAGGGATTTGGAGGGAAGTCCTAAGCTTTATTAGGGAATACTTCATACTGGATGGTAGAAGTAAATGAGTGCATAAGTTCCACTTCATCTTCCTCAACCACTTCAGGCATAAGGTATGTCTTTCTTTTCCATTCTACCTTCGCTACTCCCTGATACAAAGCCTTTATGCTCATAAGAAGAAAGAACTACACCCTATTCTTCATGAAGGCCTTATCCTACTCATTGAAGGCTATTGCAAGAGCAGGGCACTAGTAAAGTTTCCCAAACAGGGGAAAAACAAATTGACAGGGAATAAAAAGGATGAAAATGAAAGTAGAAGAGGTAAAACTAAGACCCCTATTCCTAATACACAGAATGCAGTAGGAGAAAGGGGTCGGGAGAGATTTGGAGAATCCGTGGAGGAAAAATTGGTGGAAGAAGATGAAACAGAGAGCTGGGAAACCAATGCTAGTAATGAGGAAGAAGGACCTAAGGAAAAGGAAAAAGATAAAGACAACACTGAGGAGGACTCTGTAACCAAAACAGAAGAGAAGGAGGATAATCAGAAAGATGAGGAGGATGACACTGTCTAGGAAGATTCTGGTGAGGACCCAACTTCAAAGAATGAAAAGGAAATCCTAGTTAAGGAAAATATTCAAAATATGGAGATGAACATTGAAGAAGGATCCAATGAGCGGGAATTAAAGAGCCAAGAAGACTTCTTTGAAGAAGCTAAAAATAGCCCAAATGAAAAGGCTGAGGATGGGAAAGGGAAGAAACAGAATGAGGAAATAAACATTCCTTTAATTTGGGCTAACACTAAAGCTGAGTCTTCTTCCCAATTAGATGCATGGTTGTGTAGGGAGTTCATTGATCTAAAGAAAAAAGTGGAAACACTGGAATAATCTATGGAAGCTGTTTGGAACAAAGTAAATGATATGGAAAACCAGTTAAGCGAGATCCCTGTGAAGCTTAAAGTTTATGAAAACAACCTCCGGGAGCTTATAAAGGAAAATAGAAAGAAAATGGATGAAGTTACATCCAACATCTGTGCAGCCACAATCAATATTGGGAAACGAGCCAATGAAGAGATGAAAGTAATAGGGGGCCCCTGCAAGAGGACAAGGCAAAGCCCCAAAAAGAAAGACACACAAAAAGGAGACTTGCTGGAGGCTTCCACTCAGGAAATTACTTTGAAAGAAAAGGAAGTCAAGAAGCTGATTTTGGAACTAGATGAATAATCTGGTCCTTTTTTTTGGTTAAGAAACTGGTACTATTCTCTGGTTTTATTTTGCTAGTGTTCTGTTTGTTGTTCTTTCTGACTTCTATTTTTGGGCCTGTTTGGCTGAATCTCTAGGTTTCAGGACAATTCTATGTCTGTGTTTACTACCTCTAAGTAGTGTTTTTAAGGCGTTGCCTGTGGGCTTATTTAGCTCTCTTTTTGCTCGTTGTTAAAGGGTTTCGGGGCCCCTTCAAAACCTGCTTTTACCCCTAATCTAAAACAAAGTTGAGTATGAAGCTTGAGTTATGAGACTACAATTTGCACTCAAGAATAATGTCAAGTAGATATCAATATTTAGTGACTCAGAGCTGGTGGTCAACCAAGTCAAAAAAAAATATCGATGCAAGCTACCTTATTTGAGGAGATACAAGCATGGATCATAGGACTTGATTAAAATCTTTCAAGGTTTCAACATAGTAGCACTTCCTAGAGATAAAAATTAGATTTTTGATTCATTAGTTGTTCTTGTTGCTAATCTAGAACTAGTATAGGAATATAAGGTAAATAAGTTCTCCATTGAATTAGTGTCTTAACCCTCTATTCTAGATAACTTAAAAAAATTCTAGGTCTTTGATGATGATGAATAGATTATTTAGTTTTTAACCAATTCAAGGGAATTTGAATCCCAAACCATGAACAAAAATGATATTAATCACCTCTACCAAGAGGGATTAGATAAAGAGGGATTTTTTTAGCTCAAAGAAAAATAAATTTTAGTTGGATTGATCTTCTTGGAAAGACCATTTGACATAGATCCTCAAGTATAATAACTAATATAGACAAAAGTCAATGAGTTAAAATTCAAAAAGGAAAATTTAGGAGATGAGCATAGCCTGTGTTATGTGAACATTGTTCTCAATTGTACCCCATAATAAATACAATAAGTAATGGGTTTAATTGCTCAGTATATGGATGTCATCACTTGGAAATATGAAAATCTAAAAGTGTATGACCCATAGGTTATTAGTCACATGATTCTCTTGGAGCCAAATCACAAACCATTTAGATAGAGGCAAATTCCATTCAATCCTATTCCATATCCTCTCATTCATAGAGAATTGGAGAAGCTTTTAAATACAAAAACCATCTTCCTAATTAAACATTCTACCTAGGTGGCCAACTTGCTCATAGTAAGAAAGAAGAGTAGTAAGATAAAATTATGTGTTGACTTCAAAAATCTAAACAATTCTTCTAAAAAGGATAATTATCCTCTACCTTCACTAAATGAAGTGATATTAATAGTAAGTGGTTCTAAAATGATATCCTTTGTGGATGTATTTTTAGGCTACAATCAGGTATTAGTAAAATTAGGTATTAGTGCAATCTGAGGATAGAATAAAGATCGCATTCACTACAAAGTGGGGGACTTATGAATATAAGAGGATGCCATTTAGCTTATTAAATGCATGAATGACCTTTTGATACACCATGGATCATCCTCTCAAAAGACTAACAGGAAAATACATAATCATTTACATGGATGATCTTATGGTATTTCCAAAGGACTAAAAAGACCACATAAGTCACCTATAGTCAATATTTGAAAGATATAGAAGGTTTGGTATTTCATTAAACCCAAAGAAGAGAATATTAAGAGTGATTAAAGGCAAGATTTTATGGCATATCATTACCAAATATGGGATCCTCATTGATCTAGATAGAAATTAGGTATTTTCAATAATTCAAGAACCAAATAGTAAAAAGGATCTTTTTGGAAAGATTAACTTCATAAAGAAGTTTATTTCAAAATTTACAAAGATCATCAAGCCATTGAATGTCATGCTTAATCAAGATGAAAAAATAGAATGGATAGCTAAAGCTCGATAGTCCTTATAGGACATTAAAGATGTAATATCATAGGCCCTAGTGATGATTAGTCTAAATTTTAATAAAGATTTTTTATCTATACTCATTTTATTTATAGCATTTGATTGTTGATGTCATCATGAAAAATAAGGATGAGACCAAACATACAATCAAATTCATGAGCATGAATCTAAAATATGTAGAACCTAAGTACTCTATGATTGATAAATAGATCTTTTCCCTTGTCAAATTAGTGAAGAAGTTTTGGCACTACATCTTGAGGAATAAAGTCATTGCCATCATGCCTGATCCTGATGTCAAGCTCACCCTATCACACAATGACCTATGAGAATGATGAGGTAAATGGCTGGCCAAGATACATGTATTTGACATAGAGATCAATCCTATAAAGATAGTTTGAGGGTAAGGCATTTTTTAGCTTATGACTAAACCAAATCCATGTATCATAGTTGAAGAGGTATGTGAAGCTCAAGTATCTAAAGGAGAATGGTATACTAATATAATATAGTATTGATTTATAATAACTTTTTTGCCTAAGGAGAAAAAGAAAACTTTAAGGCTCAAAACTACTCATTACATGATTATGAAGGGAGTCTTCTAAAAAATAAATTATGAAGGTATTTATCTCATGTGTGTATCTGCATAAGAAGCTCAAGAAATATTAGATAACATGAATCAGAAGATAAGAAATGGTCATCCTTCTAGGAATACGATAACCCATAAGATCTTAATATTGGGCTACTATTGGCCAATAGTTTTCAAAGATGCTCACATTCATATGAAAACATGCCATGAATGCCAAGCTCTAGCCAAGAGAGAAGTATCCATAGAAATTTCTTTACAACTACTTGTTGAAGGAAGACCATTTTCCCAATGAGGCTTTGAATTCATTGGTATCATCAACCCAAATTTTTCATCAAGCCATAATTTTTTGATTACCGCTACATATTATTACACTAGATGGATTAAGGCCATAAAAACAAAGAATTTCAGAACACAAGATGTGATTCATTTTTTGGAGGAACAAATAAAAACCAGATTTGGCATGCTTATTTCTTTAGTTTATGATAATAGACTAGATTTCATATCAACAAAATTTATTAAATGGGCACATGACAACTAGATAATCATCAGGTCAGCTTCTAACCATTACCCTTAGGGAAATGGATTGACATAATCAACAAACGATAATCTAATTGATATAATTAAGAATTATACAAGAGATAACCCTAAGGACTAGCATAATTTATTGAAGTATGCTCTTTGGGTAGATCAGACTAGACACAAGCTGACCCTTAAAACATTACCCTATCTATTGGCATATGGATGCAAGTTTGTGTTCCCAATTATGTTAAAGCTACCCACTTATTAGTTTATGTAGGACTACATGGAATTGAGTGATAAAGAAAAATTGAGATTCTAAATATAATTAATATGGAAGATTTAAGGACTGAGACCTTATAGACATTTAACAAACACTAGAACATGGAAAAAAGCTGGTTATACAAGAGATTAAAAGTTAAATCACTTATGATTTTAGATGTAGTACTACTTTGGGATAAAGCCCATGACAAAAAAGGACAACATGACAAGTTTACCCCACTATAGATTAAACCATACTAGATTTTAAATTTCATGAGAAATAATGCATTTCATCTAAAAGACCTCCAAAAAAACAAGATTACATAGCCAATCAACATATAGTTCCTAAATCACTATGTCAGGGTTATACTATTGGTTGATGTTATTGAGTAGCAAGTGATAGATGAATGTAGTTGTATGATTAAATTAGTTCCATGCTTTCACAGATTAGATTTCTTGCTTTCATAGACTAGTTTCCTACTTTATAGATTAATCTTTCCTACTTTCAGTTTTCTTTTTTCATAGATTAGATTTCACATTTCCTAGATTAGATTTTATGTTTTCTTAGTTTAGTTTCTTGATTTCTTAGATTAGTTATTTTTTGCTTTCTTTGATGATTGGAATTGTGTTTGTTCTGACTAAAATGAATTTAAAATACAAACCAACTAAGCTTTTGAATTTTTGAGAAGGGGAAAACTAAAATCTTGATGCTTTGGGACTAGTTTATATATTGGGTGTATTTTTTTGTTTTTTAGTCTTTAGGATGAAGGTAAGTAATCATGAATTATTTTGAGTGGTGTCAAAATTGAATACTTTTTCTAGGAATGTGGAAATTACTCTCAGAGTACTTCATACAAATTTAGAATTTTTTCTTGTTTTATTGGATCAAATGCACTTATCACATTAAATACCTATTGGAAATGATAATTCAAAGAAGAAATATGGTTGGTTAGGATGTTCGAGTGATGATTTATTTTATAATTGTACCATCTCACTAGGGTTTTAGCTCTTCTCTTTTTTCATTCAAGAACAAAATAAGATCAAAAGAAAAACAAAAGAACAAAGAGCTAACGGATTCATAAAATTAAAATAAAATCAAATGGTTCACAAGATGAAATAAGGCTAATGTACTGTGCATCATGATCAAAAGAAAATAATGGAATGAAAAGAGAAAGAACCTAAGGTATCTCTATTAGAGCTATGAATGTCTGGCTAGTATCAAAGCAATGCCTGAGCTCCACTTATTTTAAGCCTTAATATAAATAGAATGAAACCTACAACCCCATCAAAGCCTTTGAAAAATCATTATAGAAGGGGTTAAATAAACTACACCTTCTGACACACACAAATCCAACAAATTATAAGGTAATTATGTTGTGTGAATCTACTTAGGAGTGTCTTTCATATTTCTAATTCAAGTATTCTTCTATTGCACACTTCATGATTGATTTAGGATTACAAACTAGAGTTCTATATTATTGAATAATCAGGAGTATTTCCCTTATAAATCACCATTTGTTGTGCCCCCACACCCCTTTCTTTGCATAGGAAATGGGGACCTACTTTTTTTTATGAATATTGTCTTGATTTTGAGCCCCTTATTCTATATGTTTATGCAAATTCTAGGAAAATATCACAATTTGGACTTTCATATTTTGGTAGAGTAACATTGATATTTTTTTTTTATAGACTAAATCCTTATATTCTATCAAGTTTGTTACTTTGATCTAATTATTAGGGACTTATGTTTTCATGGACTATCTTTGTTTTCCTTTTGGGACTTATTCTTATGGGGATTATGCAAATTGTCTTTTTGGACTTATCATATTTGTCTTTGTTAGGTTTTTTTACCACATATTAACTCTTGTGGACTTATCTTTATTGGAGAAATTATGAAGAAATTTTGTTTGAAATAATTCCTCTGATGGAATTGGTCTATGGGATTTTTTATCATAGGCATTTTACCTAAGGTAATTGACATTACCATCTAGCCTTTATGAAGTAGATCCTTCAAGACTTTTGTCATGAACAAATACCCTATGAAGTGGACCCTTTTCATTATTTCCAAACTACCCTTCAACATTTTGGAATTACCCTTCAAATCTTTTGAAGTGCCCTTTTTACCTTGCCAACCCACCATTTAGGATTTTTTAAAAGTGTCCTTTGACCCTTTTGTTGCAGCCATTTTTCCCAACATAATTCCTTTGAGATTTGTAATTTCCCTTTTGGCCCCTGTACACCTTTCCTTCAAGACTTTTATCCTACACCCTTACCTTTTTTGAACCCTTTCTTTGGACATTTTGTCTAAGAGGAATGACCCTTTAGGAGAATTATTGCAGACATTTTATCTAAAATAATTCCCCCAATAGAATTACTTCAAAACTTTTGAAAGGATCCATTGCCACTAACTTACCCTTCATAATTGTCCTTCGATCCTTTAGAAAATACCCTTTGGTCTTTCTAAAAGTGCCCTTCAAGACTTTTGTAATGGACTTTTGACCTATGCAGAATTAATTTGGGACTTTTATCTTGCACCTTTGCCCTAGACCGATTCCTTTGAACTTTTTGTTTTACACATTGTGTCTGACACAAAAGTCCTAAAACAATTCCCTTGAAGGGAACATGCCCTTTAGACTTCCTAAAATTACCCTTCAAACATTTTGAAAGTGAATTTTTGTCCCTTCTTGAAGTGTCCACTTACCCTTTAGACATTTTGAAAGTGACTTTTCAACATTTTTTGAAATGGATACTTACCTTTTAAGACTTTTTCCTAGGCCTTTCCCATCCTAGACTTGCCCTTTCAGACTTTTATCCCAAGCCTTTTTTCCTGCACATTTGCCCTAGACTGATTCCAAAATTTTTTTTGTTATAGACATTTTGTTTGACACAAAAGTCTTAGAATAATTCCATTTTAGGGAACATGACCTTTCGACTTCCTAAAATTACCCTTCAGACATTTTGAAAGTGACTTTTCAACATTTTTTGAAATGGATACTTACCTTTTGAGAATTTGTCTTAGGCCTTTCCCATCCTAGCCTTTCCCTTCAAGACTTTTGTCGGAAGTCTTTTGTCCCTCATCTCATTCCTTCAAAAAATTTGTTTGAGAGAAAATAACCTTTTGAGAGAATTATTGTAGAAATTTTTTCAAAAATAATTCCCCATGCATAAATCCCAAAATAATTTCCCCACATAACTACCATATAATAAATGCCAAACTACCAAGTAACACCTTTTTTTTAGCTTAATTCAATATTTTAGCCCAGGCCCAAATCATATTTTCTTAATACTAAGACCTTACGCTAAAATGTTCATGTAGGTTCCTTTTTTCATATTTTCCAAAAGTATTATGCTAAGTCTTTATTTTTTATATACTTATAGGAATAGGGATACTAAAAAATGACATGTATCAGTTGATGAGATTAAATTTGATTGTCACGTGGACATCATTTGATAGTTGCAAGGATGACATTTGGAGGTCTTAAAAACATCAAATTTAACATCGATAATGTGTTTAATTTTCAAGATTAAATTTGACAATCATGTAGACATCATCTAACAATCCTAAGGATGTCATTTGATGGTTACACAAACATCAAATTTAACCTTGAAAATGGCTAATTTATGGAGTTAAATTTGATAGTCGTGCAAACATCATTTGAAGATCATGGGGACATTATTTGATGATTGCATGAATGTCAAATTTAACCTCATAAAGTATCTATTTGATTCAAATTAAGATCCTATGATGTGTGTCTATTCAAGCCCATTTGATCAAATAACATGGGAATGAGTTGAAATGTCAAAGCCCCATGAGAGTGATAAGTGTCACCATCATGGGAGCCCATTACACAAATCTAATGACATGTGGGAAGAAGTAGAGATCCCAATACATAGAACTTAGAATCCCTAAGTAGTTATCAAGTGGCACACATATGAAGTAGATCAAAATAAGATCTGACAAGTGCCAAGCTCATAGGAATAAATAAGTTAAAGCACTAAAATACAAAAAAATGTGTTAAACTAGTACAAGCAAATGGATGGTTTAAGATCAACATGGAATTTTCAAAGGTCTCAAAAACATGGAAGAGCCACCAAGTGGCATGCTTGCATTCCATCATGAAAGTGATCAATGGTGTGAGTCCTAGGTGTAGTTTTCAAAGATATTAAACTTAATTAGGTGTTAAAATGCATCAGATTTTGAAAGCTAGTTAGACATTATGAATAAAATACTTATATATTTAGATACTCAAGCTATATTTATCAATAGATATTGGGTCTCATAGCTGATAAAAGGGGTATGAACATGCATGTTTTAAAAATAAAAATATAAAATTGAGGATATAGCAATAGAAAAAGAGAAGGATGCAATTACATGGCATCTTAAATAGCATTGGAAAGTGGTGCATGTCAATGTTTTATTTGAAAGTGGCCAATCTAAAAGATCAATAGGTTGTTTTCACAACCTATAAAAAGAGGCATGTACAATTTTTTTAAATGGTTTATCTATTTATAGTTTACATATAGTTCAAACTATAATTATTGAAAATTGATGTTATATTTATACACATGCACATATTGCATAGCTTTGTCAAAGTCTCTTTTAAATGGATAACTATAAGTAGACTGTTATAAGGTTTTAAACCCTAGTTAGAACTACATGTTATAACTATCACATGTAATGACCTTGCATGAACTTAGAGGATGAGGTGACCCATTCCCCAAGCCTATAAAGCTAATTGTAATCCATTTTGTATTTTTGTTAGAGAATTTTTGAATATAGGAGCAACACCATTTTTTATCATCAGCAAATGTGTTTGTATATTTTCCTTCTAATTTTTATGTAATTAGTTTTTACTTCTTGGTTGTATGTTTCAATAATCTTTAGTGTGCGAAATTTGTGAATATTTTCTCAATTGTTTTGATTAATACAATAATCAATAGGTGTGAAATAGGTACTTAGGGATTGGTAAATATATTGGTTAATATAGTCAAGTTAAAATTGATTCAAAATTTTGATTGTGTATGAGTGATTTCTTATATGTAGTTTTTTTTTGTGTCTATAATAGCTGCCTCAGATAATTTAGCCATAATATTATGATTAAGGGTGTGCAATAGCTTCCCTAAAAGAAGTAAAATTTTTCTAAGGATTTTGAATTTCCTTCATCATTATTTCCTTAGACTTCTTAGTCATTTTTTTTCTATGTGTGTGCAATTACTACTAGTAATAGGCATAGGTTCTGAGAGCACTTATCCTTTTTAGAAAACATATAGGGGAGCAGTTCCTAAAAACTATAGAATATTCCTTTTTTGCCTTACCCTTCCCTCCTTTTTTGAGTTTGTTTTTAGATATACCCACTCTTGATTAGTAACCAACCACCCAACCAACTCATATAAAGATTCATTTCTCATATTAAAACCAAACTTTCATCCAAAAACCTTTCTAACAACTTGCATGCCCTACCCACTATTCCATCAATAGGTTGAAATAGACCACATACCTGTAACTCATGCCTTGGAGTGGATTTTTCTGCTAAGAAGATCCTAAAATGTTAAAGTATACCTCATTATGGCTTTAGTGTGCATAAAACCCATACCAATATAATCATATCTCATTAACATATGAAATGGTTGAAAAACCATATATCTTATTAAATAAGCCCATAAAAATCATTACCCATGACCTAAATGTAATGATAATAATGGTAGAGGTGGGAACCTAGACTATGAATTTTCTTGGGTTACTGGTCCATTCCTATAATTTTCTACTAATATTTTTGTTGAGAAACCATATGTTTACCATATCTTACCTATATGTCATTTCAAGCACAAAAAGTATATAGTATTTCTCAAATGCATACCACTGATATATTTAGTTGGCATTTTTATTAGTCTGAAGTGAAGTATTTTTATAGAATTTTTTCCATTTGTAAAAAAATCAAGTAAGAGTTCTATGCATGGCATTACCTTGGGCTTGGTAATTGTGTTCTAGAAACCCATTACATTGATGGTTAGTATGTAATATTTGTATCTCTACATGAATATAGACAATGTGTCCTATGATTTGTAATGTTGGCCTAGTTTGAACACACACTGATAGGGATATAGTGACAAAATAAGTTTTCTTATACATACACCTAGCCAATGGTGGTTCCCAACCATTTTTTATCTATGATATTAAAAAAACAATAATCAAATAATAACAATTGATAAAATATGGGTGATGCAATTTTTCTCTGCAGAGGCTATGGATTCCCATCTGGAAGTAGAGAAAGGCTTTGAGTGGAATCATTGGTATCTTTGAGTGGATATGGATTCTATTTTTAAATTTAAAAAACAATCCTATAAATCATAATGACTAATTTACTTCAATCAAAATGCAAAAAATAGGAAAATTAATTCTAGAAAGCAATAAATATAATCTAGAAAACAAGAAATATAATCTACTCGTAGTCTAAATATCCACTTAAATTTCACTATGATGAATATATATTTGGATCATACATGAAATAATGCTTAAAAAATTGTCCAGCAACTGGAAAGGTAAGGTCATTACCTTGGAGGTCTTTCAACTGGAAGACATAGTTACTAAGGATTTATTATACCTGATATGGTCCAATCTATAAAAGAGTGAACTTATAATGTTCCTTATTTTCATGTGATTTATCTATACACTATAATAAAAATTGAAGCCTTGAGGACTTGATTTTTCCTGGTTCTATCTTCCCATAGTGCATAATTCAATAAGAGATGTCATTCTCTAGGTTTATCTTGTGCCAACTTCTTAATGGTATCCATTAGATTCTTATTGGTGGATTCAACTATTTTATATCCTTGAAAGTAGTAGTTTGAAGAGAACTTGATTGAAATTTTATTTTCATATTCCCACTTTGTAAATTTAGAAGATTGAAAATGTAGACCATTGTCACAAACTAAAAGAATGGGAGTACTAAACCTAGTCCATATATTCTCTTCTAAAAACTTGATTCCATCAATTGATTTAGAATTATTTGTTGTAATAAATTATACCACATGGTATAATAGTCAGTAGTTGTTAGGGAAAAATTGTTACCTATTGAGTATTTTAGGTTTATCACCCCAATAAAATGATGGCCCCATTGGGAAAAGGGATATCCTTCTATGACTAGCTACAAAGGCATGATAGCATCTACTTCTCTTTATTGCCAGGTCATGATTTGATTTTGTGTATCATTAAAGATTACAGGTTGATAGTATCCCATCCTTATAATTTAATGAGATCTTACATTTCCTGAGGGATGATATTCCTATATTCTAATGCAAATTGTTTAAAGTATCTATAGCCTCTTATTTTGAAACACATATTAGATAGATTCCCTCATAATTTTTTCAACATAATATTCATTTATTAATCATGTAATGCATTGATTTGATCTTGAAAGCTCACCTTTTCCCTTTATTTAGTTTAGGAGGACATGTTCTTGTGAGTAGGTAGTGGATAATCTATGAGTACTATTCTCTACCAGCTACCTAAACCTCATTAATCTGCTTAATGTGGATGCATGGAATTTTTAATCATTAGTTGGATGATTATCTTGCCTCTTACCATCCTAGAAGGCCTAATTTTGAGGTTAAACTCCTAAATTTCGGCAATCTAATTTCTTCTTATTTTTTTCAACTCATTTTGGCCAAGTGTAAGATTGATATCTAGGTCTAGGATGATGGTGTATGTTTTATTCCTCAAAATATAGTTCTTAAATGTTTTGATATTATTAATCAATACATATATATATTTATCAATCATGGAGTTTTTCAACTCCACATCCTTTAGATTGGTGCTCATGAAGGCAATGGGATGTTTGCTATCTTCCACATTTTGTGTAAGTACTAAATAAATAATATATTCTGATGTCAACGAATAAAGACAAAAACCTTTATTGAATTCTAAACTAATCAAAACTAGAACATGAGTGATTATATTCTTGATGTCTAAGAAGGATTTCCTATATTTTATTGTCTACTCAGTCTTGGCATATTGTTTTAGTATAGGATTGAATTAGCTTGACAATCTCTATAAAACCATAAATAAATTTACTTAGAAAGTTAATCTTACCAAAGAAATATTTGAGATCTTTCTTACTATTATGGGGTCAACATAGAAATGGCCTAAACCTATTATATATAGATGGAGATCTTGTCTGTAGTGATGATATGTCCTAGGAGCTTTACTTCAATAACTCCCAAGATGTTCTTCTTTGGAATAAAAGAGACCCCATATCTTATACATCTATCAAAGAAATTTTTTAGATGTTCTATGTAATAAAATTTATCTTATGAAAACATATTGAGGTCATCCACATATATGATACTACACTTATCCACCTATCCTTGGAAGGCAAAATCCATTGCTCCCTATAAAGTGGCTCCTACATTAATTAAGCTGAATAATAACCTTTATATATAAAATTTCCATATTTAGTGGTGAAGTAAGTGTTAGGTTACGGAGCTAAAAGATTCACATGGATGCAGACATGGAGGAGGATGCTATTGTCACAGTCACTAGCATCGATCAGGCCAATCGACGTCGATAGGGTATAGACAAGAAGTAACTGATGATGGTCAAAAGTCGGCTGACATCGGTCACATCTAGGTAGACAGGGACTGAGGTTGGTCGCCTATGCAGTTTGAACTACGAGTTTTACGAATAGTTAGTTAATGAATTGAGTGTTTGCATGAAGAAGGCTAATTATAGTCTTGTGTTGTGGATCTAATTATTGTAATTAGGTGTCTAATTATTGTTTGCATGAGATATATATATTAGACTCATGGGCTTTATTGTAATTTGTTCTAGTTTGAGTTGAGCAAAGTTAGCTCCTTCTGTGTGTGAAGTAAGCAAGGGTGTTCCTCCTAGTTTCATAGCAGTGCCAAGTGTGGGTGCTAGTTTTGGAGAATTAGAAGGGTTCTTCAGGTGTGTAGGATCTTGGTCGGCAGGTGTGTAAGGCCATGTTTGGAGATATACATGGGTAAGTAAGATCATTGATCTGCAGGTGTATGTGTGTGCAAGGTCTAAGGTTTATAGGTGTGCAGAACTAGGTTGATCTGTAGGTGGCAGTAAAATCAAGGTGATAGCAACACAACAGGGAGCAGGATCGAGTGGGATCTACATGGAGTATAGTGTGTACTCGGTTATAGAACAAGAGAGGAAGGCAAGGTAGTTCCTTCCATAAGTAAGGTTTGTTGAGGTGCAGGTTGTTGTAGGTTCATGGGAGATCTAATTGGAGTACGTTGAGTACTTGGAGTGCATGGAGCACTTGTGGAGTGCATGGAGCACTGGTGTATTGGTAGTAGTGGATACTAACTAGTTGTAGGTGAACACCAACTCTGTGTTTGAGTTGTGTGTTGGGACCGTAAGAGAGAGAGCTTTGAGGAAAGAAGTACTATACACTTGAGGTGTGGGAAGCCTCTGAGAGGTGTGAAGAAGAAGTGGCATCTTCTTTATTGTATTCTTTTCTGGATGAGTATTAATACAAGTTGTGTATTATCTCTCATATTCTGTGTTGTTTTTGAATTCTAGTTACTTGTGATTCTGGTTTAATTTCGCATGTAAGTTACTTGTATATGGTAATCAATTATGCTTCCATATTTCCCAACAAGTGGTATCAGAGCTAAGGTTATAGGGAGCAGGTTTTGTGGTTGGTTATAGGTCACTTTTAGGGGTTTCTAATTGAGTGGGAGTATAGCAACGACAGAAGAAAGTAAGCTAAGAATGGAGGAATTGAAAAGCACGAATGGTCAATTACAGTCCTATGGAAAGAAAGAGTAGGAAAAAGAAAATTGTTGGTTGGTAGCAGATCAACATGAAGAAGCAAATGTTGCAGGTGTTGTTACATAGGATGCTCTAGATAAAGTTGAATCTTGGTTAATAGATTTTGTTGCCTCTTTCCATGCAGCCTCAGGTAGAGGGGTTGGTGAGCCTTGCCAAAGAATTGGCAAAGGGGAAGTGAAGCTGAAATTGTAGGCGGCTAACACATGGGTGTTGAAGGAGGTCATGCAGGTCCCAGTGTTGAAGATATGGCTAATTTATTCAAAAAAGTTGGGTGATGAGAGATGCACAAGAACTCTCACAGTGGATGCACTTGAATTAGCTAGTGGTAAGAAAGTAGGTACTCTTTATCTACTTTGCTTATATTACTGATTCTTCTTCTATTTTAGAGACACGGCTTTGTAGGCTTGGTCACATGAGCAAGAAGGAGATGCATGTTCTTAACAGGAAGTCAGATGTGTTTGACAGGCTTAAGAACTAGAAAGCCTTGGTGTTTATGGAGATGGCAGACAGAGATTAGTGGAAAAGGCTAAATAACTATGAGCAGAGCAGTTTGGATAGGGATTTGATTCAAAGAAAGCTTATGGGAGAAAAGTCATCACTCACAAGCAAACACAGGTACCAATGTTGGTTAAGGAGAACTGGCATCAAACAGATTGGTGCCGATGTCAGTCATGTGCAGACTAGAGCTGGTGATGTCGGGTAGGGTAAGACTGACGTCAGTCAAGAGGACCGACATCGATGATAGTAAGACTAATGTCGATTAGGAGGACCAATGTCAGCAGTAGGTAGACACTGACGTTGATGAGATCGATAGTCAAGACAGGTGCATGGAACTGATGTCGGTTAGATGCAGACTGTGTGGTGACTAAGGTTGGTCACTGTAATTGATTTTAGGTGATAGCAAGCTATCAAGGAGTCTCAAATTCCCATATGGAGGAGTGAAGGGGTAAGTAAGCCTCAAATTCATTATTCCTCTTCTTTATACTAGTTGATGACTATAGAGCATGAAGGATCTAGGAAATAGTGGGAACATGGCATGATTAGGATGCAAAACCAAGAAGGAGATTTGGTAGGGTTTCCAGCTAGAAGAAAGCACTACAAGATGAATGGATACCTTAGTTAAAGAATAGAGAGAATGGATACGTGAGACGGAAGGCCAGGACATATGGTCTTGAGGAAGTTGCAAGATAGTGGTACAAGTTTTGATAGGTAGATGACAAAGCATGGCTTTAGTCAATGTCAGTGTAAACATTGTGTTTGTCTTACCAGGTGGATCATGAGTCACGACATTATCCTGTTACTGTATGTGGATGGTATGCTAGCTAGCAAGTTTAGACATATAGGGTTTTACTGAGCTAAGGGTAAGGTTAGTTCAGTGGCATGTCATGAGGAATTTGGTGTAGCAAAATTATTTGGCATGAGAGACATGGAGATCACAGGTTGATTTTGTCTCCAGTGGGAGCTGATGTGAATCAGGTGTTGGCAAGGTTCAATAGGTAGGATGTAGAACTAGAGCACACTGAGGGCTGGACAGTTTAGTGTCTAAAATCACATGAGGTCTGGTATAAACCTAAGTTTTCCCAAGAAGTGGGTGTTGTCAGAGAGTTAGGCCAATTCGGGGAAGTGGGTTCTTAGGTATTTGAGAGGGACCAACAGTAGGGATTCATGCTATGCAAGGTTAGGACTTCACTACATGGGTTTGTAGGTTTAGATGTGGTAGGTTACTTGGATGACAGGAGGTGCACCATAGGTTGTGTGGTGGGTGGTCTTCAGGGTTGAGCTTGAAGAGGGATACAAGCCAGGAAACAGATTAGATGGGGTATAAGTATAGGTACAATGCAGTTGTTTATCTCCAAGTGGGAGATTGTTAGGTTGTGGAGCTATAAGCTTCACTAATGCAAATAAGGAAGGAGGGTGCTGAGTGTCATAGTAGCTGGCATCGATCAGGCCAATTGACATCGATAGGATTAGACAGGAAGAGCGACTAACATTAGTTAGGGGTTGGCCAGTGTCAGTCACCTCCAGGCAGACAGGGACCGACACCAGTCGCCTATGCAATTTAAAACTACCAATTTCATGGACAGTTAGTTAACGAATCGAGTGTTTTCATGTTGAGGGCCAATTATAGTCTTGAGTTATGGATCTAATTATTGTAATTATGTGTCTAATTATTTTTTGCATGAGATCTATATATTAGACTCATGGGATATATTGTAATTTGTTCTAGTTTGAGTTGAGCAAAGTTAGCTCCATCTGTGTGTGAAGTGAGCAAGGGTGTTCCTCCTAGTTCCATAGTAGTGCCAAGTGTGGGTGCTGGTTTTGGAGAATCAAAAGGGTTCTTCATGTATGTATGATCTTGGTCAGCAGGTGTGCATGGATATGTTAGGAGATCTACATGGTAAGTAAGATCATTGATCTAGAGGGGTATGTGTGTGCAGGATCCAGGTTTGTAGGTGTGTAGAACCAGATTGATTTGCAGGTGTATAAGATCAGGGAGGATAGTAACACAATAGGTAGCAAGTTTAGGGGAGATCTACTTGGAGTGCGTGGAGCATTGGTGTACTAGAATTAGTGGATACTGACTGGTTGGAGGTGAACACCAACTCTGTGTTTGAGTTGTTTGTTGGGACCATAAGAGAGAGAGCTTTGAGGAAAGAAGTACTATACACTTGAGGTGTGGGAAGCCTCTGAGAGGTGTGAAGAAGAAGTGGCATCTTCTTTATTGTATTCCTTTTTGGATGAGTATTAATACAAGTTGTGTATTGTCTCTCATATTTTGTGTTGTTTCTGAATTCTAGCTACTTGTGATTCTGGTTTAATTCTGCATGTAAGTTACTTGTATATGGTAATCAATTGTGCTTCTGTATTTCCCAATAGTAAGTCTTCATTCAATCCTTTTATTCAACCATTACTTTATTATAGTATGAGAATCCATCCAAGAAAGACATCATCTCGAATCCACTTACCATTTGAATTACTTCATCTAAATATGGCAGAGAATAATTATCATTTTCTAAGGCTATTTTTAGGTTTTTAAAATCAACAAAGAGTTTGATTTCTCTATTATTATTTATGAGTGATAATAAAATGGATACCTAGGTGGAATTTCTATTTGGGAAAACAATTTTGGCAACCATTAGATTCTATTATTTAGTTTTTATGAGAGTTTCTAGGATTAGATTTACTAGCCTTTGTCTTTGCCTAAAAGGCTTGTGCTCTAGTTTCAAGGGAATGGTATAAGTGATCACCCTAGGGTAAAATACCTTTAATTAATCATATGTATATACAATTATGCCTTTATATTCTTCATTAAATTTCATCAGCCTTCATTTTTCATTCTCTATGCAAGTTAAGCCCACATTCACAAACTAGGGATGTTGGTCAGTTCCCAAGTTCTATTTGATGAAATCATAATTTATTTCTTTGATATATTTTTTATTTTGAGCATGGTTATATACATAAAAATCTTATTCTAAATATACCATGCTTAGAGGAATGCAATTAATCTTTATTTGAAAAATGCCATCCTCTCCCAAGTCTTAAATTTGTATTGGCTCAATATCTTCTTCATTTATTATCTATGCTTCAAAATATCCATAACTATTGATGAACTACATAATTTGATGATCATCCTAAAACACATATAAGTTATCCACATTGTCCAGGATATAAGGGTAAGTATCTAGTTACACTAGGAATTATACATTTTAGACTCCTGGTGTGGTGCTAGATTAGTATCTTAAGATGTTAATGAGTATGTTTTCTAGTTTTCTTCCCTTGTGATGGGTTTTATGATAAATGATTTAAAGGACTCCCTCATGTCCCATGCTTGGTGATTTTACTCATTTAAATAAGTGATTTTGCATTAATATTTTATTATTATTTAGTTTACAACTAGTTTAGAGTCATCAAAGATTTATATCTATTTGATATTAGGCTTTAGTGCAAACTACAGGCCTAGAATTAGAGCTTCATACTTATATTTGTTTTTAGTGCATGGGATCTACAACTTATAGGTTGTTGGGTAATAATTCCAATATATATTTTTGAGGGAGATAAAAACACCAAAACCTTGATTTGATTGAGTAACATCAAAATGAAGGGTCCATAACTAAGAAGGACCTTCAAGTTATTTTTCATAAAACTCTTGTTTGGTGGTAAAATTATACACACCTACATGTGAAGAGGTAAAGTCAATACTATTATTATTTAAATTTTAATAAATAATCACAATATTATTATTATTATTATTATTATTATTTAAGTTTTAATCAATAATCAATTACCCCATCTTTATCTCTACATCTATCATAATTTTGTTTACTACACCATTTTAGGGTACTCACATGTGTAAAACATTTATGGCCATGTACCCATTTAATATCTTTGACTAGTCTCAAATCAATAGTAAACTACATGATTTTGGAATATCCATGAAAAATATATCAATGGTATGTTAGACATGTGGTTTTTATTCCAGATGAATGCACACATTTTTTGATTTTATGACACATAGGACTGAAGACTTATCTAGCTATAAAACCACTCTTTTTGACTTATGTGGAGTTAAACCCAACTTTTGGTAGACAATTGTAGGCATCATGTTCTCTAAGGCTCCATATTCAACCAAATAATTATTTATATTCTTTATGAACATTTATATAATAATCCTAAATGGTGGTACTTCATGTTTAATTTTGCATATCATCACATTTGCCAGGGTAGCTTTAGACTTATCAGATGTCCTCCCTATTAGAGACTTAAGAAAGATATATATATATATATATATATATTAAATGAATTAGGATAACTCATGGAGGTTGATTTTAGCCTCAATATTATTTATATCCTCAAAAAATTTGTACCCTTCTTCACTTTGGTGTTCTAAGATATGTAACTAGTCCTTCTACTTGGGGGAGGTGGGTTCTTATTGGCCATGGGATCATGATGAGTATTAGAATTATTTTTGGGATGTGTTAAAGTAGTCACAAACTTATTATTATTGAGATTATGATTGTTCCTTTCCTAATGGTATTTTTAAAAGGCATGGATATCATTAGTATTGTCCTTAGGTTCATTATCATCTTCCACTGGGAAAGGGAAGTCATTGGTATTAAAGAGAAATGTTATACTAGGATGTCTTGGAGTAGTTGATAAAGATGGCTTTGATATATTAGTATAATTATCATGAATATTCATCTCCTTTAGTCTAATTCACCATGTTGTGTTGTGTTGTGAACTTTACACCAATAAGGAAGGGTTGATTCCATGAGACTCATATTTGGCATCTTATTAGATGGAAATTGTTATTATTTATTATTTTTAAACTTGTTAAAAGGTATATTATATCTATAGAACTTGAAGCTTTGATTATTATTCTACCCTCCATTATTTCCCATCTATTTTTTCATGTCCAAGAATTCATTATTTAGTTTATAGACCATTCTCTAGATTGATTTCAATTCTATTTTTATGGAATCATAATTGGTAACCTATGATGTAGCAGCATTAACAAGTGTCAATGATTAATTCATTTTTTATAGTTAGGGGTATAATTTTTTAAGAAGTTGAGATGTTGATTGGGTGGAACCTGGGTTAAAGGTAGCTATTTATACACTTAGTTATATTTTTGGACCATAATATTTTGGTTTACATTGATAATTGAATTTAAATATATAAAAACAAAACCAAGGTTTAGTGGGACCAAGGATTTTAGTTGAGGATTCAATTATTTATCTAAGTTGATAGCTTCAACATAAGCCATCGGTAGTGTGTCAATACTAGTATCTTTTCAAAAAACTACAATCATGGGGTCTAAGGAAACTTTTTACATCTCGATGGCCACATCCTCATTAATTTGATAATTATTTTCTAGTCTATTGTACATATTTTGAAATCTAGCATTGAAGGCTTGGATTGGATCATTTTATTCTCATCTCAAACTAGTGAAGTGTTGGTAAACAACACTAGCACTAGTGACCTAGCCAAATTATGCCAAAAAGGTTTGTCGACACTATTCCCAAGAGGTAATAAAACCTTATTGGATAATTAAAAACCTTCCATAGGATACATGTTGTAATGTGAGATATAAAAGTTGAGATTCCATATCTTCAAGGATCATATTCAAGATTCCCAAAGATTTTTTAGAAGCCTTGATATGTTTTTCCATAGTCCTTCCTCCCAAGGGAGAAAATAAAGGTAGATATTTATTAGGGTTTCTAGGCAAGTCATGGACAACTCTAGTAATATTGTTATCATAACCAGTTAGCTAGGTTGGAGCATGAGGTATAATGTGGAGTTGAGAATGAGGCTGAGTTTGGGCCATTAGGAGTATTAGAAAATGAGGATGTCTACCTAGAGAGAATGATCAAGCCTTAGGTTTTATCCTAACACCTTTACTAGACCTAAGTTTTCTATGGATTTTTAAAGGAAGGAATAGTAAATTAATGTCTGAGGTTAACATTTGTAGTGTTTTGGGTAATTAAAGTGTAACTCAAGTGATTTTTTCAAACAAAATAGAGGCATAGGTGAAAACCTCCTTATAACACCAATTTAAACATGCCTATTGGTGTGGGTTGTATGCACACCTGATGGATATTATGAAGTGACCTCTAATATTTTAGAATCAGTGAAAGGTTTTCACTCTAAGGCATGAGTTATAAGGTATTCAATTTTATAACAACATATTGGTGTAATATATGTGAATAAAGAATTTTTTTTACCATGGATGGGTCAGCTATGGATAAACATAGATTTAGTTGAAATGGGTGTAAGGATGATGGTTCTAAATAAGGTGGATATGACTTCCAATATAAAATCAAAAGAGAGGGAAAAGAAGGGTTAAAAAGAGGCCTATGAACCACATAAGGTAAGACCTTTCAAGAATACTACTTGAACTTAGATATGATAAGAAATCAAAATACCTATGTCTATTTTAAGCTGTTATAACACACTAACAATCAAACATAGCTAGGAGTCAAAGGGAACCAAAACCTAATAAACATAAACATTCATAACCAAAGGTTGTCACATTTGTAAGATTAATATTACACATATACAAAGGGGGATTATAATAAACATGTGAAAGACATTAAAATTAGTCATAACCAAAAATGAATAATTGTATTAGAAATATAAATCATACACAAATAGATAACTAAGATAATAGATTGCCAACACATCTTACATAGTCCACAAAATTGAAAAAGAATAAATATTTTCACATCAAGACCAAGTTAGTATAACTTATCAAAATTTACTATTAATCTCAATAGACAAAATTACCTACCTTTGGGACTAGGAGATTACAAGTATACATAGGCATGGGATGGGGAAGACATCATATCTCAATCAATATTTAATAATACAAATAAAATAATTGTACCATATGATAATCTAATGAAATACATTCATGTACAACACTAATCACTCAAAATATAATTCTTTATCTAAAAATACAATATATACATGTTAAATAAATATGAAAGTAATAGTTCTATCTCAATTAAACCATGCAATTACATATCTATAATTAAATATTATTGATGTGGCATTATGAGAATAATTAAAACTATGATATAACCAAAGTAAAAGCTAACATAGATGTAACTAGAGTTTTAACCAAAGTAACAACTAAAATAGGCACTAGAATTATAAGTGAGATCAAATAAAATGTAGGAGTCTATGTAACTAAACTAAAAATTTATGTTACAACTAGGAGCAAAACATAAGCTAGCTTAGTCTGATTATGTACCATTGTGTACTTAAGAAGTTGAGTACTCTGAGGTATGGTTGACAGACCCCTACTTCCACATTTTCTTAGCTAATTTTATTTGAAAGTAAAGTGTATGACTTGATTGAAAGTTCATCTCAATGGTCTCAAAGATGAGAAGGGCTCTTTTGAATAACGCGAAATCTTGTAAATCTGTTTATTATGTGTACCTAATGCAACTTTAACCTTGAAATGTAGTGACTTAGTACCTATAATTTTATTTACTAAAAAATTAACCACTTACATTACCTCATCACTGGTTTTATAAACATTTCCCTCAATTTATGCTTTGAAGCTATCTAGTGCTACTTTCATAGGATACTAAAAAATGGGCTTGAGAACCAACTACCCCTATGGAGTGCTCACTTGAATGAATTTAAAGTTAGTCAGGATAGAGATAAATTCCCTCTCTTGGTTTTAAAATTATTGGACCAAAGCCCACATCTCTTGATTTTATTCAACTATAATATCCCTCATTATAATAATTTAATTTTTTGACCAAGAAACCTCAAATGCTATCATTAAATTAAGGTGGGAATAATCCTTATTTATTTATGTTAGGCTTGTGAAATGCAATTTTCCATCAATATCCTCTATTTTATTTAATATTTGAAGAATGTGTACCAATTCTAGTTTGCAGGTGTCCTTTGTAGACCTTATTTAATTAATGGTATCAAATAACTTCCTAGATATCCCTTGTAACTTGTCTACTATTTATTTTGAGGCATGGATGGTGCTCACCTCTAGCTGCCTATGCACTATTTGATCAAAACTCTTAAAAATATCCTTGATCACTCCATTGTTTCAGCTAAAAACCTATAAGGATATTAACTAGTACTATCTAGGTCTTAAGGATTCACTTTCCTTCTTTTAGTTAAAGAGAATATATCTTCTCTCTACTCCATCTCTATCTGTTAGCTTTCAACCACCATAGTTTTCTAATTGAATTTTGTCAAAGTCTTTATCTACCTATCAAAATGGAATTTAACTATAGTGTTCAGAGTTATCACCAAGTCCTATCTCATATTTTCTTATTCATGTTGTAGTTTCGTAATCTAAGAAGGAATATTCAGAGTAACTGGTTACTCTATTTGTTTTATTATCCTATAAGTAATTATTGTTGAACTAGCTATGCCTTTTGAGAATTTGAAGGAGATGACCCTAGAGGTAACATAGTCTTTGCGGAGGATGTCCATATTGTAGGAAAATGATGAATGTTCTCCATGAAACTAGTAACCTACTTATAGATAGGTGTGTTTATAATGCATTTAGCCTTTCCCTCTATTTTGTGCACTAAAATTGTAGGTGTCTCCATCTATGTGGCTTAGATAATAAGAATTTATATTTATGTAGATGGATTAGGAGGGTGATTTATGTATTAAAAATAGAGGTAGATACTAGGTTTTTAAAATTTACCCCTTAGCTATGCTCAAGGGACTAAGGACTAGTTATACTGAAATTGAATAGGTCATTAGGATGCTTACTATATTTTGAAAATAGTCAGTACAAGAAGTAAATGAGACCCCAACATTCATATCATTATTGGACATAAGAATAGACTGAACTGTGGTGGGAAAAATCATTAATGTAAGAGAAAATTAAGAATGGGTTATTTGAGCAAAAAAATGTAAATAATTCAAAGAATATGTCACACTAGCTGTAATTATAGAAATTGAGGAAGTTGCCAAAGAATGTGAACTTGGAGAAATCATAACCAAAATAAGAATAGTTAGAGTACTAGAAACTGTAGTTTACATTTCAATGATATATGGTGAGATCTTGGAGATGTAGTTGAGGATCACCCTTGTATTGTAGATTGAAATTGGGAAACTACTTCTCCTATTGCATCTCCCTCTCTATTTGACAATACTTTAGTAGCTACCAAGATAGTGTCCCTTTGGTTGATCTCTTTAGATCATTATATGAATTATATTCCATTGAGCGGGAAATTTCCTTAGACAACCATTCATCTTTTGGTCCTGATTCTGTGGTCTCACTAATGGACCATGATTATTCATTTTTTGTCTCAAAGACCCATATCCTTCACAGGCCATTATTTTATCTTCTTCTTCACTATCATAAACCATGGTATGGTCTGATATTTAGGCTCCTCTTATTTTATTGTCCATTTATTTATGGATATCTATTGGTTATTCTTTCACTTCCACTTTCTAAGGAGAAATAGGTGGAGTCTTGAGATTCATTGCATATGTAAGTATTGTTTTTATAACAGCATAGGCTAGCCTAGTTAAATCTCAAACAAGATATGGAGTAAGCATAGTGGTGGAATATAGTAATGGAGTGGGAGGAGTAATCACTAATAGAAGAATGATGGATGGTAAATCTAATTATCTATTATGTCGGGATAATCTTACTAGTGGTGACAAATAATGAGTAATATTCACTTGAGACTAGAACAAAGGAAGAATTACCTATTGTGTAATGGTTAGTGTAGGAAAGGGAAAATTAAATATATTAGTTTATCTAGTTGAACTTGAAGGCCTTTTTTTCCAACTCTATGCTATGGGGAGGTAGTAATAACTATGTCTACAGGGGAAATTAGATTACTCTCCACTCTTTATTTAGCATGAGCTACCCCATATGGGCTACTTTCATCATTTATTCTTGATTATACTTGATGGGGGGTCCATGAATGGGTTTGGAAACCCATTATTACTTCTCAATACTTTTATAATATTCTTTAGTTATAGAAGGATCATATTCCATCCTCTATACCAAAATCATAGACACATGTTGGACCTAAGCATATTTATGGCCACTTTGAATTTGTCTTCATGAATCATTCATAAATATGCTATCATGATCATAGTCCTGGTACCCATAAATAATACTAATTTTTATTTCATATTTCTTTAGGTATGCTCTAATATTCACCCTAAGGTCCCAGTGCCCGTAGAGTGTCAATTTAAGCCCACAATGTGTCCTAATTTTTCTAACAATTTTAAGGTTTTCCCATTTTATGCATTAAATTTTGCCCATACTAAGAGGGGTGAGATGTATGATTGTTTGGTTTGATTTTCTTAGCTCTATGTCAACACTATTTGATAATTGAGTAGTAAGTTCCTACTTATCAACCTTGTTAGGCACAATCCTTAGTACATAAGAAGGATATGTTATAGCGTATTCTATTTTTATTACTATGTACTCAAGGTACAATTAGTAATCATCCATTTTATAAATAGAGTTATTTATTTGACCATACAACATATGCATATTATTTAAATAAATTTCATAAGAGACCATAGATTAAATGGTTTTAGTCTACCTCTTCATGTTTTTCCTAATACTATGGACATGGATAATGTTTACTTAATCACATATTAATTTCATAGGATACTCTGTGGATGGTTACTAGGGTTTCAAAAATGGTGAGTGGACCATAGAAATTATAACATCCACTATGTATGACATCATATAGAAGATTCCATCTAGAAAAATTTTAGGATTGTGGATTATTAGAATCAAGATGGAGCTAATGATATCTACAATTTTTATGACCTTATTGGATGCCAAAATCATGTCCTAAAAATTGACCCATATCTCATTAATATATGTGATGGTTGAAAAACCATATATCTTATTCAAAAAGGACATATAAATCCTTATCCATGGCTTAAAGATAATGACAAGAATGGTGGAGGTGGAACCCTGGACTATGAATTTATTGGCTTATTGGAACATTCCTACATTTTACTTCTAAATTTTTTGTTGAGAAACCATGTGTTCACCATATCTTACTTGTATGTCATTTCAAGAACCATAAGTTTATAATATTTATCGAAGGCATTGTCATTGATTTATGTAGTTAGTGATTTGATTTGTCTGAAGTAAAGTATTTTTCATTTAAAAAAATCGATTCATAAATAAATCAAACAAGAATTCTATGCATGGCATTACCTTGTGCTTGGCCATTGTGTTATATATACCCATTGGTTTGATGGATATTAGGTCATCCATGTATCTCTACATGAATATGAATTAATAATCCTACACTTTATAAGTATGGAATGCCTTGAACACAGACCAATGGTAGAATAATGCTTAAATTTGTGGTTTAGGGATGTTGAATCAAAGGTTGTATCAATATATTTAGTTGACCCTACAATAAAGTATGCATAAGGAATTGGAATGCAAGTTATGCCTTCTATTGAATCTCTAGTTTTAAAATATTATATTTTAATGAAAAGTTAAAAATTTATTCATCATAAGAGAGCTCAAGATTTGTGGTGTGCACTTGGATGTTTGAAAGAAATGTAATTAAAAAGACTTGTTCATTTGAAATATATGGATTTAATTATGTCTAATTTGAGAATTCAGTGCATCAATTCATTGATTCATGTGAATTAATCTCTATAATGGATTTCATTACTTTCCCATACCTAGTATGTTTATTTGAAATTATTTAAATTGACTTCCATGGATTTTTAATGCCACATTTATTTTTATGCATGTTCCTAGATTCTTAGTATTATTAATATGACAAATGTCTCCTTTCTTCTCTATTGGAATTAGTAGTGGTATCTTTGATGTGTACTTATGTGTCATTAAAGGACACATGTCTACATGTCAATTATATAGTAATGGATGAGGTATGATCTATTTTAATTTACTCTTTGGGGTTGTGGGTCATCACGATGGCCACAAGTGGACAACTCTTAGGGATCCACTTGCCCATAATTATTTGTACAAAGGTCCATGATGGCATCATCTCTATGTTGTTAGGATGATGAAACATGGATAAATCTCACTTTTTCACTTGTCTAGGATCTTTTGTAACAAAATATTGGCTGATGTCATCACTAGGCTAACAAGTGAGATGGATGATGACACATGGACAACTCTTGATGATCTACTTGCCTAGGATTATCCATACAAAAGTCTTGGTTGATTTCACCATTGGGATACCGATTGAATTATACATTTTATCTTGGTTTTATAGATGGTAAAAATGATGATGTATGGAAATAATGAACTCTAAGATGGTCTATGAAACACATAATTATGAAATAACCTATAAAAAACACAACATAGATAGCAAACCCCACTAAACAACATAATATGTCATTATGGTTAGTTGTTAAAAACCATAAATTAAATAATGTACATAAGCACTCAATGATAATTTATTGTGAAGATTAAATCATATAGGATGTATTAGACATAGATTCAATTCATTTTATCTCTAAAAATAACCTACAATCAGTGAGATAAAACCTAATAATTGTGTTGAGTAAACAATTAGAAACCAAGATAGTCAAGCAAATTTCTCAAGCATCAGATAAGTTTATTCAATTTATGGCTTTCTAACATCTATATCATGTAATTTTAATTTATAAAACTATAAGAATATGTTCAATTAATATTGGGTCCCTATTTTAATTTTAAAATGGGGTGTGTGTGTTAGGGCACAACACTAGTGTTAGTCGAGCTTAGAAACCCATCCATGTCATGAGGGGGTCCTTCATGGCCAGCATCACTATGGTAGTCAATAATGGGGGTATTGGGTATCAAACCCTTCCAGTGTATAACGAATTTCAATCCCCCTTATTTTTAATCCTATATCGATTGCACTACTAGGTAAGGTAGGGGACTATCATCCCCCACCATGTGGTTGTTGAGATTTCAAGGCATGACTAGGAAATGGAGGTCATAACCCACACAACCATTTTTTTAAATGTTAATGATTCATTTTAACAAATTTAATTTATATTAATTTTTTTAAATTATTTCCTTTTTTAGTTAATTTTTTTGGTGAAAATGTCAATTACAACATAGTATCCCCTTTAACACTGAAGTTACCCAAATGGTTTTTCACCCATATATTTTTCCTTGGAAGTCCTTTTTTAGTGTCATAAATTGTATTGTAAATATTTTCTCATCCCTACCATCACAAAATAATGTTTAGGTGAGACAGCTAAATGGTCTAAAACTTGCCAATGTTTTCATCTTTATTCTATATTTTATTTTAACTATATCAAGGAAATAATATGTTTTATTCATTATTTTGATATAATTTGGGGAAAAGGATATGTATGGAAAATAAATTAGGACTAGGAAGGCCTCTTAAAAATTGAGCATGTGCAAAATCACCTGATCATAAATTTTCTTGGCTAATAGTGCATTGAAACATCCTTAGAGCTTGGCTTTGGTTGGTGGTACCTCGTTTATGGTTGCAACAAACTTTTGGAGGAAAGTTGGTTTCCTCCATTCAAATTATATTATATTTAGGACCATAAAAATATATTTTAAATGGTTCCTTTATATTACACACTAAAATAGAGGAATAGTCAATTTTCTTTCTATAATTTCTTGCTTTCCTAGCTATATTTTTATGTGCGTAATGTTGTTATGAAGCATTCTTCTATATTTCAAATGGTTATGATCAATCCAATTTTTTTTTTCAAAAACATATTTATCAATAAATATGTTGTGGATATTATTTTTCATTTTCTATAAATATATATGGTGGATTTTTTCTTCTTGTGCATAGTTGAGTTACCCTCATACTCTTTCATCATCTTCATTTATGACTATGTGAATATTGGTCAGGTGAGAGATTGATTGTATGGGTTTAATCTAATTAAATGGGTCATATATATGTTCATTATAAAGCATGCTCACATATTTCCTCTTATCCTTTACCTTTTTATCTTTCTTATCAATATATTAGAGTAGGTTTATAATAGATATAAACTATAATTTGTGTTTAAAATTTCATCTTGATTACAAAGTTATTTCTTATTATTTATGCATTATTGAATACATGCAATAAAATGAATTATTTTGAATCATTTTAATTTTATATGATAAATATAAATTACTTATTTTTTATTAATTTTTTGTACTTTGTTGTCCCTCATTATGTGCTTAAACCTAATATTAAAAAAATAACATACGTACATTATCTCTTATTTGTTAAAGTTAACCAACAAGGTCTCCTTGGAATGGAATAATTACACACTAGCCAACTAGAATATATAGTATTTCATGGCCTATTATTATATAATTTGGGTATATTTTTTCTCCTTTTAGGAGATTTTGGTTATACCCCATCCCACTTATGTTGGTGTCCAAACCAAAACATAAAAATAATCCAAATGCTAACAAGAATGTGGTGTGATTCCATTCCATCCTTAGGCCACCAAATATAGCCATGATATGGTCTCCATGATATGTTTGATGGTGTGATCTTATTTATTATTTCATGACACTCCACTATGATAAAACCTATATTTCTCTTGAAGACCCACCATTATCAATTAATATAAGGTTGCACCCAATCCCTGAGGTCTTCCTGTTAGCCAGTTTGCACCCCATGTGAAAACTAGCTCAATACAATGTCCTTTTTCAATTTTGTTCCATGCTAACAATGTACAAAAGTCTTTTATATTTGGAATATTTTCTCAATATTTTGGACAAATCCTTTTTTTCTATCAGCAAATTTCTTCAGCTTCTTCAAGCTTTTATTTAGTTTCCTTCATCTTCTTCTCCTTCCTTTTCTTCGTCTTCTTCATCTTCTTTTGTCTTTCCTTTATTTCCCTTTTTTCCTTATATTTTATTCATTTCCTCTTTCCTTCACTTATTTCTTCTTCTTCTTTTTTAATTTTTCCTTCTTCTTTTCTTTAAAAGCACCCTTCAAAAAAATTTGAAGGGTCACTTTTCTTCCAAGTTCCCTTTAGATTTTTTCCAAATGACACTTTGCCTTCGAAAGTGTCCTTTGAAAAAATTATAAAGGGCCACTTTATCTCAAAGCTCCCTTTGGAATTTTTTCCAAAGGGTCATTTTGTTCCTTTCCTTCCCAAAGTGCCCTTAAAAAATATTTTTAAGGGACACTTTGTCTCAAATTGCCCTTTGGAATTTTTTTGAAGGGTCACTTTATCTATTTTCATCTTAAAAAATGCCCTTTATAAAAATACAAAGGGTCACCTTTACTCCAAGTGCCCTTCAATTTTTTTTATGAAGGACACTTTTTTGAAACTTTCCTTTCAAAGTATCCTTCGGTATTTCCTAAAAATTCACTTTCCTTTCAAAGTGCCCTTCGGTATTTCCTAAAAATTCACTTTCCTTTCAAAGTGCCCTTCGATACTTCATGAAGGGTCACTTTCCTTTCCAAAAGTGCCCTTTGGGATTTCCTAAAGGTGAAATTTATAAAATCCCAAAAAAATCACAAAGGAATTCCTTCAGAAAAATTGTCTGAAGGAATTCCTTTAGGAAAAAAGCCTAAAGAAATTATCCTTTGCAAAAATCCCAAAGAATTTTTACCTGAAGGAATTATCCCACGACATCTAGGGAGATGTAAAATTCAAGTCAAAGAAGAAGCCGTTGGGATTCAAATATCCTATGATGGGTTAGGAGATGTCAATTTTAACATCATGAACTAGCTATTAAGAAGTAATTAGGTTTGAAAGGTCAGAAGTCATCATGCTTGAAGATTCCAAATCAAGTTGAGAATCTCTAAAAACTTGAATGACTCTCATAGTGCAAATCAAGATTATCTATGTGCTTTACTTATGAACTTCATAAGTAGAGCAACTTGAAGACTCTAAAGTAGGTTAGTGCAAAAAACCCAAATGGGTCTACATGAGCAAATTGGAATTTTACAAGTGCTTAACTTATAAAAATTATAAGATAAGTAGGTTATAAAACCTGAATGGGTCTATAAGTACAAATTAGTTTTCTCCTAAGGCTTTGATTATAGTATTTATAAGTAAGGAGGTCATGAAAACCTGAGTTGCACTATAAAGTACAAATCAAGTTTATAGAGTTGCTTACCTTATATGCTTGATCTAATGGCTGATCGATGGTGTATGAGAGCCATGAATAGACATATGAAAATATACCATGTGAAAAGAGAGCAATATATGGATAATGATCTGTAGGGATTCGTGTCAAGTAGAACGATGACACAAAATCATGATACGTACCATTCTTTGAGAGCCATCAAAAAGGGTGAGAAACTAAAGAGAAGAGGTTAAGAATCAAAACAAATTTTCTAACAGGTAGCTCCTTACTACAACCATTTAGATGCCATTGCTTAAATATCTCATTCTATTAAGAAACCATTAGAGAAGCATCTTCAAGGGGGAAAGCCAAGGGCATTCAAGAAGGTGACATGGATCAATCAGAGTGCCCTAACAAGCATCTTTGGCAAAGTTAGTTACAATTGAAGATAGAGAATTCCAAAAGAATGGATTCCTTCCCTTTGGTTCAAAAATCCTCCTCATCTTGTCCATTTTATCTATAAATATAGCCCTTCATCTAGTGTAAAAGTAATCCATAAAAGTATGGTGAAGCCCTACTGAATTGTTTTATCATTTCTTGCCTTTCAGAAATTAAGCATAGGTCTATTCATTTCAAGTTATAAATAATTGCCTAAGTGTGTAAGAGACATAGAGCAACAACAAGTAATGGTTTCATCCTTATGTCCTTTATCCTTCACATTTTGAGCAAGAGTTTTAGTCTAATAGGTCATGTAGAGTGCATCCAAATGTATGAGATTTTTCATGTGTATAACCTTTTCTAAACTATACAAGTTATATTTTAGTTTCTTTACCTTGTGTGATTCCATACATCTAACCTCTACATTGAAACATTTATGTTATAAATTTTAATATCTTAGCAATAGGCTTGCATTCTATTAAATCATGCAATCATGTATGACATTCATGTGGAGGATAATTTTGGTACATCACCATTTCTAGATCAGATTTACCTTATGCATTTTTAACCCTTTTCCCTTTATTAAGATGGTTTAAACAATGGTCATTTTGTAGACACACATACAAAGAGCTAGCCCTTCAAACCTAAAGGTTCATTTCCACCTATAAGCATACCCACCTACCTAGAAATGTACCAACATTGCCAAAACCTAGGACAGGACTAAACACTCTCTTTTAGGGTGTAAAATTTGGAGACAAGAATTTTGTTATGCCCAGTAGGACCCCAATTCTTGATTATTTAGATGTCAAGTTGAATGCTATTCTTGAAAATCCTAAATTTTTAGAAATATCCCTAACCCAACATTTCGTGACTCCACTGGGGATGTGAATCCCTAGTTCTAGGCCAAGTTTTACACATCATACTACATGGTCCACACAAGGTCATCTAAGATTTTTGATCAATCCCCTTTAGTTGAAGCTCTTTTTGAAGAACAACACCTTGAACCACTCTTAGCCCTGAAAGATCCTTGGAAAGGAGGTTTTGGAGAGGAATAATAAGAAGTTGAAAGAGAGAAAGAATTTTAAGAAGAGGAAAAAATAGGGGATCAAAGGGAAAGAAGAGAAATGGGGGAAAGAAGAGAGATGTATAGATATCAACCCTTCCCAAATTTTAACACCTAAAATCTAATAGACCTCCCTACATATAACCCTATCCCTCCTAATGCCACCAAAAGTCTCCCTAGTTTTAATGGTGAGGTCCTTATCACACCATCTAAACATATCAAAGATATCTCTAACTTTTATAATTTCCATAATGTCACTAGAGCCAACATAGCCATTAAATTTCTTGCTATGTATCTAAAAAGAAAGGCAATTGATTGATACAAAATGTTGGAAGGTGGCTACATCACAAGCTGGGATTGTTTTGGTGAATTATTGGTTACAAATATTTCTAAATAAAAAGTGATCAGAATTCACTAATTCATCAACTAAATGTTATGAAAATAGGTCCTAATGAATATATGGGGAAATTTAATGAGATATTCCAAAGGACATGGCATAGGCTACCACCTATCATTAGACCCCCTCCAAGCTTTATGTTCCCCACTTACCTTAAAGGTATTATGACTGATGTAGCTATTATGTTATAGTCAATGGGAGGTTTCACTCTACCAAACATATATGAGCTAGCCATTGAAGCTAAGAATAGCTTAATATAGGCTAAAAATCTCCCTCCAAGAGTTTATATGCCTTTGTTGTCTCAGAATTTAGTTAAATATCTAAGCATAGTGTAAGTTCCTAATGCCAATGTGAAGCCAAGAGCCTTCCCTAATAATATGGATAATGTTGTTGACAAGGATGAAGAGATCTGATCATTATTGTGAGCTTAACTCAAACAAGCTTAATTATAGATGAGTGCTATGCCTAATCATCAATATTATCCTTAATAGAGATCTAAAGCTCCACCCCAGTACAACTAACAAGGGATAGGATAAGGTTATCAAAGTTACAATAGGTATCCCAATTCCTATAATCCTAACTCTACCCCTCTTATGAAGGTAGTTATCCTAATACACACTTATCTGTTTTAAGGAGATCATTTTGACCAATGGGGATAGCCTCAAGATCAATTCATGTATAATGATGGAGGAGCTAGAAAATATTTGGCAACACAAGAGGATTCCACTCCTTACATGACTTTTTATGAAGTGGGTCCCAACCAAAGAGATGTTCATGGAGAAAGGATCAATCAAACTGTAGGCAAGATGAATTTTCAAGTCAAAGATGACTACGTCTTGAATCAAATCATATCAGTTATAGCCAACACAAGATCTAAAAATAGAGATTTTGGAGATATTCTATGGGCACATGTAACTCTAAGTTATGCCTCTATAAGGCCACAAAGTGTGAATCCTAATGTTGTACTTGTTATAAGTCATGCTCTTCAACAAAATTAGAGTACATGTAAGATTATCAAACCTATAGTACATCAAGTTTAGAATCCTTCACTACCTTCAAAAATCTAATAAAATGTGAATGTTCCCTCTTTAAACATTATTTATTCTTTGAATAATTCCAAGATAAGCATATCTCTTTGGGAAGTCTTGCATATGCCTAGCCAAATATATTTATTGTAGGAACAACTTGCAAACATTAATGTAAACCATAAAACTTCAAGGCACAATGGTGTATCCCTTACCAATGACCCAAGATATGTATTAGAACCCTCCACCAAGTCTAAAAAGCCTCCAACCCTCTATCTCACCCTCATTATGGGAGACAAGCTAGTCTCTAATTACATCATGGACAGTGAATCAAGTACCACTGTCATGCTGAAAGTGGTGGCTAACAAATTGGGGTTGAAATATGAGCCACATAGTAAGGGTGTATTTTAACTTGATGGGAATCCAACCAAGATAGAGGGATTGATAAAAGGTATAAAATTATTTCTACATGACTGCCTGAGTTTTCCAATTTTGGAAGATATTATGGTGGTAGACCTTCCAACCCATTTTATGATTTGCTTATCAAGGGATTTTATAGCTAAGATAGGAGGGTACATTTCTAATAACTAGTATTTTCTAACTTTTAAAATAAGGTATGGATCCAAGGTAACTATAAGGACTCAACCCTTAGCAAATTTTCATATTGAGCCATACATGGAAATAAATTTTGCTTAAAATTGTCTAATCAATGAAGAATAAGGAGTCATAAATGGTGAAACATGTTCCCCTCTTGAAGGTATTTATGATTTTTTTCTTGAAAAATATAACACTAAAACACATATACTTGATCCATATACTTTCATTGAAGAGAATAATTTGGGAGTTTACTACATGCATGAGAAAGATGTTTCTATTCCTCTACTCACTAATGAAGGTCATGAGCTTAAAGGAATTCGGAAAATGTTTTTTGATGGATCAAGAATAAAATTAGGTTTAGTGTCTGAAATTATGGTAGTTTATCCATAAAATAATCAATAATACTCCTCATATAGATTCCATTTCAGCTAAAATTGCAATGTAGCAAAATATGAAGGTCTAGTCCATGGTCTCTAATAGGAAAAGAGAAGAGGAATCAAGAATTCAAAAGTATTTGGAGATAGTGATCTAGTCATCCAGCAAGTAATAATTCAAGTTAAAACCAAAATCCCCTTACTTAAATCATACAATCATAGGGTATGGGACTTGCTTGAAGATTTTGATGCCTTCAACATACAACCCATACTAGGGGATTCCAACAAGCAAGCTAAAAAATTGGCTACCATTGGTGCAAGGTTAGATATATCTATTTATATGGGATAAGAGAAGGATAAATCCCATATAAATATCATTTTGATACCCTATATACCAGATAATGAAGTGTCATGGTAGGTGTTTTATAGTGATGAGCAGATTGCACACTTCTTGCAAAATAAAGCATGTTTCTCCTCAAGGAACTAAAAGAAATTGCTTGATCACTATGAAGAATAAATAATATAGTTTAAGACAAATAAAATACACAATTGGATAATCACCTTGGAGAGTGTCTTCATTGAGGATGACCAGAAGAAGGAGAGAGTGGGCATGTCTACAAAGGAAGAAAATTATGAAAAAGTCCTAATTTTCAAACACAAGCTCTTAAATTTTGGTAGGATTTGTTCTTTGTCTGAAAGATAGGCTTTTGTTGAAATATTCAAATAATTCCATTATATATTTACTTCAGAGTAAAAATATTTTAAAGGGTTTGATCCAAGCCTAGCTCATCACACTATTGAGCTAGAACTAGGAGTTAAACTAGTCAAATAAAAGAAAAGGCCTATCAATCCCAAGATTGAAGAACTAATGAAGAAGGAGTTGACCAAACTAATTGAGTCTAAGATCATATTTCCTATCAAGAACTTGACTTAGGTATCCAATCTTGTACCTATCCATAAAAAGAATGTTTAAATTAGGCTCTACATGGATTTTAGAGATCTTAATCGAGTGTCTCTTAAGGATCATTATCAACTACCTTCTATGGAGCAAATTCTGTAGGTTGTTTTTGGTTCTTGATGCTTCTCACTTCTTGATGGGTATTTAGGCTACAATAAAATATTGGTCAATGAAGAATATCAATTCAAGATAGCCTTTACTATGAAATTAGTGACCTTTGCTTACAACAAGATGCCTTTTGGTTTATCAAATGTTGGAGCCACATTTGAAAGAGCAATGGACATGGATTTCAAAGGTTTGATTAACAAATTTATACTAGTATATCTTGATGATATTACCATTTTTCCAAAGACGTTTCTGATCACATGGAGCACCTAAGGTATGTGTTTGAAAAATTTAGGGAGTATGGGATATCCCTTAATTCAAATAAATGCATCTTTCCTATTTATAAAGGCAAGCTTTTAGAACATATCATTTCAAAGGAAGGCCTAGTTATTGATCTTAAAAGAATCGAGACTATTCTAGGCTTGTCTTTGCCTTATCATAAGAAGGGACTGTAAATATTATTTAGAAAAATAAACTTTGTAAGGAGTTTTATTCTAAGCTTTGAAACTGTGGTAAAACCTATCACAGTGATGCTTAAGAAGCACCAAGTTTTTTCTTCGACGAAGGAAGGCTAGAGTATTTTTGAGACCATCAAGTAAATAATTGAAACATCCCCCACTCTCTTAAAATTGAACTACTCCAAGGATTTATTTCTTTATAATTTTGCTAACCTAGACACAACCTCAGCTATGCTTATGCAGAGGAATGATGAAGAGGTTGAGCAACCAATTGGTTTTTTTAGTCAAGGATTGGAGAAATATGAGGTTAAGTATTATTTTGTTGAGAAGTAGGCTCTAATAGTGATTAGAGGGATGAATAAATTAAATCACATGATTTATAACAATAAAATACATGTCATGGTTTCCCACCCCAGCACCAAGGAGTTCCTCCTAAGTGAGGACCTCAATGAGAAGAGAACTAGATGGAATACAAAGGTGATGGATTATGGCATGGACATCAAAGTGATGAGCTTGGTAAGAGGAAGAGGATTGTGTGAGAATTTATCTTTAGATCTTCAAGAGATAAAAGAGGAAGCATTGGTCAACCAAGTTCACCCCTAACTAGCTGATCCAATGCAAGCTCAAATTTGGACACAAGACATCATCAATTTTATTCAAAATGGTGAGTGTCCTAATGGTTTTAGAAAGTCTCAAAGGACATACTTTATATTATATACCATTCCCTATTTCCTTTGTGATAATTTTCTCTTTATAAATGACATAAATGGTGTCATATTGATATGTGTTGACAATGGCAAATTTGACATGCTACTACAAATGTTCCACAATGGTGCAGGTGGAGGCCATTTCTCTCCTAGACTGACAATGACAAAGATGATGAGGGTTTACTACTACTATCTTAGTCTTTTTAAATATTGTTATTAGTGGGTTAGAAAGTGTTCTCAATGTGCCTTATTTATAGGAAAACCAAAGTTTCCATTCCTTCCATTGAAACCTATCCAGGTAGATCAACCTTTCATATAATGGGGGCCTTGATTTCATTAGCATGATAAATATTCCATAAAATTCTAGGCACAAATGTATATTGACTACCATTGACTACTTTACAAGGTGGGTGGATGCTATTGCTTTGAAGTAAGCAAGCAAAAATTCTATAATAGAGTTTTATGACAACATTGTAACAAGGTTTGGAGTCTCCCAAGCCATTATTTATGATAATGCACTTTCCTTTATAAGTGCCCGACTTATAATTGGGAAGAAAGAAATGTGGTCTATTTGAGTACTTCATATAATTATTAACATCAAGTTAATGGATTGACTGAGTCTACCAATAAAAACTTCATCAAAATAATCAAGAGAACATTGGAGACCAATCAAAGGGCATGTAACAACAAGCTAAAGATAACCTTATGGGCTAATAGGATTAATTCCAAGAAATTAGTTGGAAACTCTCCTTTTGTGCTTATATATGGGATGGAAGCTAATCTATCTATAGCTCAATAAATCCATACTCTATAGCTTTCACAATAGTTGGAATTTCTTGACAATACTCCAATGGAGGTCTTATTAATAAAATTGATGCAGCTATAGGAAATAAAGGGTGATGCAGATAAATCCATGGAACATCACCAAATACTCATGAAGAAGTCCATAGACAAGAGGAAAACTATAATATTATTCCAAAATGGTGACTTAGTTTTGAAGTGGGATGAAGATAGGGCAAAACTAGGTAGGAATACAAAGTTTGACACTTTGTGGAGTGGACCCTATATCATTAGCAAGTGTAAGAAAAGTAATTCCTTTTAGCTAGACAAATTTAATGGAGAAGAGCTGCCTATCTTGGTAAATGGTATACATCTAAAACTTTTCTATTAGCCTTACTAAACTATTTTTTAAATGGTAGTCTAGGTGTGTGTTTCTTTTTGTTTTCTATAGTGTTCCTTAAGTGTTGTGTAGCACAAGTTTTTCTACTTCCTTTTTTTTGTTGAGTGTGTGATCATCTAGTTTTTGTGTTTTGAAAAGAAGCTTTTTCATTTATTTTAAGTACTTTATTCTTGAATCCATGCCCAATAGAAGGATTAAGGTAACTAGTCTTAGGCATAGTAAGCATGCCTCCCTTATGAATCACCAAACTTTTAGCCAATTTGCACCCCCTTTGAAAATTGGCTAAATACAGTGTCCTCTTTCACTTTTGTTCCATGATAAAAATGTACACAAGTGTTTTATCTTTGGAATATTTCCTCAATATTTTGGCTAAATCCTTTTCTCTATCAACAAATTTCTTCAGCTTCTTCTTTAAGCTTTTGTTTCATTTCCTTCATCTTCTTCTCCATCTTATTTTTTCTTTCCTTAATTCCTCCTTTACTTTCCTTATTTCCTTGTCTTTTCTTCCTTTCCTCTTTCATTATCTTATTTATTCTTATTTTATTTCCTTTTCCTTATTTTCTTTAGAAGTTTGCCTTGAAAAAATATGAAGGTTCACTTTTCTTCCAAGTGCCCTTCGAGTTTTTTTCCAAAGGATACTTTTCCTTCAAAAGTGCCCTTTGAAAAAATTATGAAGGGATGCTTTATCTCAAAGTACCCTTCAAAATTTTTCCAAAGGGTCACTTTGTCTCTTTTCATGTTCTAAAGAGCCCTTTGGAAAAAATTGAAGGGTTACTTTTCCTACAAGTTCCCTTCAAATTTTTATTGAAGGACACTTTTTCGGCACTTTCCATTCAAAGTGCCTTTTAGGATTTCTCAAAGGGTCACTTTCCTTTCAAACTTCCATTCAGGATTTATTGAAGGGTCACTTTCATTTCAATTTCCTTTTGGGATTTATTGAAGGGTCACTTTCCTTTCTAAAAGTGCCCTTTAGGATTTCCTGAAGGGGCACTTTCCAAGAGCCCAAAAAAAAGCCCAATGGAATTCCTTCAGACAAATTATTCAAAGAAATTCCTTCGAGAAAAAAGCTTGAAGAAACTCCCATTTTCAGAGATCCCAAAGAAATTATGCCAAAAGGAATTATCCCATGATGTTATAAGAGATTTCAAATTCAAGACAAAGAAGTAACCATTGGGATTCAAATATCCTATGATGGGCTAGGGGATGTCAATTTTAACATCATGAACTAGCTATTGAGAAGTAATCAAGATGGAAAGGTTTGATTAAAGTCATCAAGCTTGAAGATTCCAAATCAAGTTAAGAATCTTTGAAAACCTAAAAGACTCTCATAGTGAAAATTGGGATTATCCAGGTGCTTTACTTATGAACTTCATAACTAGAACAACTTAAAGACTCCCAAGTAGGTGAGTCCAGAAAACCTGAATACGTCTATAGGAGAAAATCAAGATTTTCCAAGTGCTTAGCTTATAAAATTTATAAGCTATGTTATTCAAAAAACCCAAATGGGTCTACAAGTGAAAATTGGGTTTATCCTAAGGCTTTGTTTATAGTCTTTATAAGTAAGGAGGTCACAAAAACCTAAATTACACTACAAAGTATAAATCAAGTTTACAGAGCTACTTAGCTTATACACTTGATCTAATGGTTAATCGATGGTGCATGAGAGCCATGAATAGACATATGAAAAGATACCACATGGAAAGAGTGAAACATATGGATAATTATATATAGGGATCCTTGCCAAGTAGATTTATGGCACATAATCATAATCCATACCATTCTTTGAGAGCCATTAAAAAGGGTGAGAAGCCAAGGAGAAGAGGTTAAGCATCAGGATAAATTTTCTAATAGGTGCATCCTTGTTGTAACCATTTTGATGCCATTACTAAAATATCTCATTTTGTTAAGCAACCATTGGAGAAGCACCTTAAAGGGGCAAGCTAAGGGCATTCAAGGTGGTGACATGGATCAATCAGAGTGCCCTAACAAGCATCTTTGGTAAAGTTAGTTATAATATAAGTTGGATACTTACCAAAGAATGGATTCCTTCCCTCTAGTGCCAAAGGTCTCCTCATCTTCTCTTCTTTATCTATAAATATAGCCCTTGGGCTAGTGTAAAAGCCATCTACAAAAGTATGGCAAAGCCCTGCTAAATTATTTTGTCATTTATTACCTTTAATAAATCATGCATAGGTCTATTCATTTCATGTTTTGAACAATTTCCTAAGTGTGTAAGAGACATAGAGTGAAAACAAGTGATGGTTCCATCTTTGTGTCCTTTATCCTTCAAATTTTAAGCTGGAGTTTTAGTCTAATACGTCATGTAGAGTGCATCTAAATGTATGATATTTTACATGTGTATAATTTTTTTATAAATTATATAGATTATATTTCAATTTCTTTACCTTATGTGATTTCATAGGTCTGACTTCTACATTGAAACATTTATGTTAGAATTTTTCATATCTTGGCAATAGGCATGTATTCTATTACATCATGCAATCATCTATGACATTCATGTGCAAGACAATTTTGGTGCATCACCAATTTTAGAGCAGATTTCCCTTATGCATTTCTCACCCTTTTACATTTATCAAGCTAGTTTAAATAGTAGTCATTTTTTAGACACACATACAGGGAGCTAGCCCTTAAAACCTATAGATTTATCTCCACCTAAAGGCACACCCATATGCCTAGAAATGTCCCAATATTGCCTAAATCTAAGAGAGGATTAAACACACTCTTCTATGGTACAATATTTAGAGACAATAGTTCCATTAGGATGAACAATGATAATATCCTCATAGGCCCATCTATGTAATAAGGTCACTATGTTGAGGCCTCCATCATGGCCCTTTAATGTGAATATATGGACCATCACAATACACCCTCAAAATTTATCATGACTTTTTATTCGATAGTACAGAAAAAATAATACATCCGATAATAAATAGAAATAATGCCACCATCCATGATAATGAAGGAAATAAGTAAACATATAGAATTTTATAAAATCATGAAACATCAAAAGTAAAAATATTTATAAGAAGAATAATAGATCAAGTGATACAAAATCATCCCTATGATCATGTCTAGTAATATATCTATATGCATAGATAACATATCCCCTAACATCCATGGCCTACACTATAACTCTCTCGACAACCACTTGAAATTTTATAATTTACATACATCCTCCAAAGTGATTGTTGGCCAATTTTGGCCTACATACAGAGCTTTAAAATATTGAGTAATGTTCTTGATTGAGAGAAGGACCCAATGATAAAAGAGGAAGATTATTTTTCTTGTGAACCTTTTGAAACATTTTAAGTCCATTTAAAGTGTAGGTTTTCATCTTCTAAGGATAGGTCTAGAAGTTTTAGAGCCTAATGACGAGTAAAGAGTTCTTGGAATAGATATGGAATTAAATGGAGTTCATACAATTCTTCATTGAGTCCATCTTGACATTTGAGTGCAGTGGTAAAAAGTCCAAGTAGGTAGTTTGTCAATGTTAATCTCACATGTGTGATAGTTGCATGAGAAAATGATCACATGGGTTAAATCATTTTAGTCATAAGTGCCTACATTCCAAGTTATAGGTCATAAACCAAATTGCAAAATAAGATACATATATGCAAAGTTGAGCTCTTAGGCATTTTCACTAGATTTTTCCACACTTAGCCAAATAAGCTAGAACGTTGCCAGGATGTTATGTGAACCAGATATAGACTAGTCAACTTGAATATTTTTTATCTTCACCTAGAAGGCTTTTGAGATGAATAGATCAAATTATTTCATCCATTTAAACTTTAAGAACATCTCCAACAAATTTGGCCCGTCCATGATTCCTACATTTCAAGATATAAATTGTCAAAGTTGATCAAATAATGAATGTTAGTTACATGAGAGTCGAAATAAAGAAACTAACTAAATCCATATCAGATTAAATTTTATGGTATAAATAAATTTCAAATAATTATATGATTATGTCAAATGACATTAGCATAAATGCTAATTTTAATCAAGGTAAGTAACTATTTGGGTTTAAAAAGTATTTAAATGGCTTAAAGTTGGTTGAGATCTAATGGTCTATGAGATCCCTCATACTAACACACAAGATCTAATGATCTATGATGGAGTCAACCAAGTTAAAAGGTCCCCAGATTAAATCCTTTAAAGATTTATAAGTTGGACATAATCCAATAGTGCAAGATAATCAAGCCAAGATTTAAAGGAGTGAAATCACTAACAAAAGGATGAGTCCCAAGCAGATCTAAGGGCTCATGATTAATCTTACCAATGATCTAATAGAGGACAAAAACTAACAAGAAAGTGGGACTAGGGAGATCTATTATACATGTGAACCCATACATCTTGATTGGATGGTATGCATGAGTCAAATGGGTTAACGAATTTAGGGGATTAATGAGTCAAGGACCAGTGGCACAAGTGCATTCAGTTGGTATAAGATCGATGGCTCTTGGGAATCCTTGTATAGGTAGATCAATGGAGTGAACATGGTTAAAGAGTAAACAACTTGAGTCAACATTTATAAACTAATGAGAATATGTGAGACTTGAAATATTTTGACAAAGGTTGAGGAGATAATTTTGAACCCATGTAAGGTAATAATAAAGGAACTAAGCTCAAAATGGTGATCTAAGTTAAACCAAATAGACATTTCATAGATTGAGAGTTTCCATTAAGACCCTAAAAATATAAATAAGTCTTTTAGACTTAATGTGGACCAAAATTAATAGTTTGTCGATGAAAAGGGGGCCTCTGCATACATTGAGATATCAACTTTCATAATGTTCAAATGGAAAAATAGGTTTATTTAAACATAATATAGTCCTAATATGATGACTTGGTGGCCAGATAAAGATCAATGGAGCAATAAATTATTTTACAAATCCCTTTGAAATTATGCCTTCTTGATAATATCACTTAGTAGCATCCTCAAATTGATGTTAACCCATCAAAAGTAGTTGGTCCTTTTTTAATGCACAGTTCCCTCTCTCTCTCATTATTTTCTATAAATGTAGGTTTATAAGCCTTGAAAACAACTAGATAATCCCTCACTTGGGCATGACTAGACTCTACCTAGATTTGATCTTTGTAGCCTATTGAGATGAATAAAGGACTCTTCACATTTTATTATTCTGGTATAGTGTGTTAATGTCATATTGATTTGGTTATGTGGTAGAAATATCTCGCTTATCAAATCTTGATATCACCTAGCTACTAGATTATATTATTTTACAGGTTATGTTTAGTGTTAAATGTCATTTTACTAAAGCTAGAAAGTAGACACATTGACTAGTTAGTGCCTTGAATTAGGCCTCTCCATCACTTCCCTTAGGTTTTGATCATTTAGTGAACCATTTCATGAAATAATAATTCATAAACAATCATTTGGAGTTGTATATACAATCTCATTAGTGTTTGTTAGAAGTTCAAATAGAGTAGATGAATAATCACATTACTATTGCATCACCTCCTTTACATGTTTTTATGTTTTACTTCCCATTTCTCTCTATATTTTCCCAATAAGAGTTTAGTTTAGGTGATATATCCCAAAGGAAGTTGACCTTCTCTATAGGTCTAACCCTATTATAGGTAACCCATAGCTTAGGACCAGTCCCATGTTAGACTAGATTTGAGTAGGAAGATCTAAACAATCCCCTCCTCAGCTAGGGTGAAAATCTAGAACCACAATAGTTTTGACATGCTTGATGGGATCCATTGGAGCTTGTCTTGGTGAAATTTTAGTTGTAGTAGTGTTCTTCATTAAGAATTTTGTGATTTCAAGCTAAAGCAATTATTTCTAAAGTCTACATAGTTTCCAAATAAATTCATTTTCATTGAACTATCTTGATGTTATTCTCATGGATATGTATGAAGGAAATACCTATGATATACCTCCTTATCAACCCTATGATGATTCATACCAGCCTTTTCATTATCCATATGAGCCCTGTTATGAGCCAAATCACCCTTACCAGGAGATTTATCAGAGGTATGATGATCCTTATCAAGTCTTCCATGATCCTTATTACCAAGAGTATGACTCTCACCTTATTAATCAGCCATATTAGTTTTAGGAGAATATTTCACCTTTACCATATGGATATGATGTTGCATATGAGCAACCTTATCTCCAAGAGAGAATGGATAAAATAGAGCTTAAATTTATAGCATATACAAAAAAAGTATGTTCAGATTCCTAGTATGAGAAAGTGAATGAGAATGCTTTTTAGAATGTGTCTAATGATCTAGAAGAGAGATTTGAATTTTGTAGCTTTGTATTAGAGAAAGTAGAAGCTTGTGAGAGGTAACAAATTTGATTCGATCAGTTTTCTCAAGAACCCTCTTGTATTCCTTACCAACCTTCTTATGTTCCTTATTCTCATCAAGTTCTTGACCATGTTTAGTGTGAGCCAATGGAGATTATTAGTTGGAGTCAAGAACCTATTCAAGAAGTTATTAATATGCCTCTTCAATAGCTTATTCAAGAGGCTAAACCTTCTTATAGTCCTTTTTCTTCACCACTTACCCCTTAAGTTTAGGTTCTCCATAAGGACAAAAAGCTTTCAGACCTTGATGAAGTAATGGCCAAGTGCAAAGAGCATAATATATAAGTTATCAAAAGTTTCTCTTTCCCTCCTCTTAAAGATCCCTTATATGATTATATTTCCCTGAAGATCCCAAAATTTGATCATGATCAACCTTCCATGTTTCATACTCCCTCTCAAAAAAAGTAATTTCATCACCCTCCCATCATCTCCTTTCTTCAAGAGGAGCTTGTTCAATGGGAAATAGAGAAAGAGGTTATAGCTACAAATCAAGTTCTCAATGAATGTGAATAAGATGCTTCAATTTTGTATGTTGAAGAGTTCCCCATTGATAATCCACTTGAAATCCAAGTTGAAACTAAGATTGTAACTAATATTAAATAAGTTATCTCAGGCATGAAGAAGAAGAATGGTCTTGATTTGGAAGAAATATATGAAAATTTGATATAATATGATGTCGCAAATGGTTTTGAGATATCTCCATAGAATAATATCAAGATAACTTTTAGGATAATATTATTCAAGTTGATCAAAGTGAAGAGAAAAAAGATGATTGACATCTATGTTCTGAATTTCTATAAGAGATTGAATAGCTTTGTAAGGATATGTTGCCCATTTTAGAGCATGATATTTAGAAGTTGGTCAAGAATCGCCTATTCAAGATCATGATGTGGCTTGGTTTGACTATTCAAAGATCCTTGAATAGTTGGATGAATATACAAAAGTTGATAAGAAGGATAAGGTCACTCAAGGATCATGCATTAATAAGATGTCACTTGACAAGGTTGTAGTTGACAAACAACATAAATAAAATCTAGAAGTGCAAGATGAATTTATATACTATCAATGGGTCATTTCAAGAGATGTTAAGAGAAATAATGGGAGAAAAGAGTGCCTCTTCAAAGGTCATGTTTAATAAACCCCCTACTTTATAACTTGTATCATCTTTTGTAATGAGTAAGTTCATGAATCTCCTTTTTGATCTAGGTAGATCATGTTTTGTCATGGTTAATTAGATTAGTTTTTTTATATTTTGTCTTAGATAAGTGCTTTATTTTCACATTTACTTTGTTAGGATAGTTTCCCTGCTTTCTTTTGTTTTCTTCCCTATTTTGGTGGTGTCAATTATCTTTGCCAATCAAGAGGTTTGCTACAATCATGGAATAGATATGTTATCTATTATAATTCAAAGGTCATGTACATGGTCTAAATTTGAGCATAGAAGGCATGTTACATAGCCAATTCACCAAAGATGTTGGCCATTTTTTTCCTACATATAAAACTTTCAAATACTAAGCAATGTTCATGATTGAGAGAAGGACCAATGATAAAAGAGGAAGATCATTTTTGTTACAAACATTTTGAAACACTTTAATTCCATTTAAATTTTGATTTTTCATATTCTAAGGATAGGTATAGATGTTAAATAGCCCCCATGAGGTGTTAAGAGTGATTGGAATAGATATGGAAGTACATGGATTTCATTCAGTTCTTCATTGAGTCCATCTTGACATTTGAGTATAGTGGTAAAAGGTCTAAGTATGTAGTTTGCCAATGTTATATATCATATGTGTGGTAGTTTCATGAGAAAATGATTAGATTGGTTCACTCATTTTAGTCCCAAGTTCCTATGTACAAATTTCTAGGTCCTTTACCGAAGAGAAAAACAAGATACACACATGCAAAGTTGGGATCCAAAGAATTTTTTCTAGGCTTTCCATACTTAACCAAATAAGCTAGACCATCACCAACATGTCATGTAAACTAGATATGGCCAGTCAACTTGTATATTTTTTTATCTTCACTTAGAAGGATTTTGAGACTAGTGAATCAAATGGGTTCATCTCTTTCAATCTCAAGAACATCTCTAGAAAATTTGGCCCGTCCATGATTCCAATGTTTCAAGATAAAAATTATCAAAGTTGATCAAATAATGAATGATAGTCACATGAGAGTCAAAATAAAGACATCACAAAAATCCGTATGATTTTAAATTTGATAGTTTTTAGAATGTCAAATATGTCTGCAAGGATGTCAAATGATGTTGGCACAAATGTTAATTTTAATCATGACAAGTAACCATTTAGGTTCAAAATGTCCATAAAAGGATTGAAGTTGGTCAAGATCTAACGTTATGTAAGAGCCTTCATACTAGCACATAAGATCTAATAATCTATGTTGGAGTAAACCAAGTCAAAATGTCCCTAGGTTAAAGCCTTTAAAGCTCTATAGTTGGACATAATACAATGGTATAGGATAATGAATCCAAGATCTAATGGAGCAAAATCCTTGATAAAAAGATGGATCCCAAGTAGATCCAAGGGCTCATGCTTAATCATACCAATGATCTGATGGAGCATAAAAACTAATAGGAAAGTGGGACTAGGGAGATATATGGTATGTTTAAACTCATAAATCATGATTGGATGGTGTACATGTGTTAAATAGGTTAGGAAATCTAAGTATCTAATGAGTTAAGGACAAGTGGCACATGTGCATTTATTTGGTAGAAGATATATTACTCATGGGCATCTATGCATAGGTAAATCAATATATAGAAGAGGATTAAAGAGTTAATAGCTTGAGTCAACATTTGATAAATAACGAGAATAATTGAGCCCTAAGAAATTTTGATGATGGTTGAGGAGATGTTTTCCAACCCATTCAAGGTAATAACAAATGAATCAAGCTCAAAGTGGTAATATAAGTTTAACTAGATAGACATTTTAGGGATTGAGGGTTACCATTAAATCCCTATAAAAATAAATAGCTCTTATAGACCTAATATGAACCAAGATTAGTATTTTTTGATGGAAAAGGGACTTTTTCATAAATTGAGCTCTTAGTTTTCACAAGGTTAAAATGGTAGAATAGGTTTATTTAAACCTAATATAGTCTAGAGATCATGACCTGGTGGCCAGATAATGATCAATAGAGAATTAAACTCTTTTGCATAGCCCTTTGAAATTATGCCTTCTTGATAATATCATTTAGTATCATCCTCGAATTGGTGTTAATCCATCAGAAGAAATTAGTCCTTTTCCTATGCACAATTCCCTCTCTCTTATTGTTTTCTATAAATGTAAGCTTTTAATCCTTGAAAACAACTAGATAATTCCTCTATTGGGCATGACTAGACTCTACCTAGATTTGATCTTTGTAACTCTTGAAATGAATAAAGGATTCTTTTTAGATTTTATTATTTTGGTATAGTGTGTCAATGTTAGATTGATTTGCATATATGGTAGAAATCTCTCCCTTATCAAATCCTGATCTCACCTAGCTATAAATTATATTGTTTTATAGGTCATGTTTAGTGTTAAATGTCATTTGATTAAAGCTAATAAGGGGATACATTGACTAGTTAGTGCCTTGAATAAAACCTCTCCTTCACTTCCCTTATAATTTTATCATTTGGTGAACCTTTGCATGAAATACTAATGAATAAATAACCATTTAGAATTGTAGATCTGATCACATTAGTGTTTGTTAGAAGTTTAGATAGAGTGGATGAATAATCACATTACTGGTGTATCACCTCCTTTACATATTTTTGTGTTTTTTTACCTATTTCTCTTTCCCTTTTCCCCATAATAGTTTATTTTAGATGATAGATATAGAAATAAGTCAGCCTTCTCCAAAGGTCTGACCCTGTGATAGTGACCCATAGCTTTGGATCAGTCCCATGTGGGACTAGATTTGATTAGGAATATTTGGGAAACCCCCTCCTTATCTAGGGTACAAGTCAAAAACCTTAAAAGTGACTACCATATCCTATAGGGTAATCCACTTCATACTTGTGTTAGGATTCCACATCTTAGCCAAAGTGGTCATCAAATTCACATAATAATGATTATCCCCTAAATATTTCACATGACCAAGGCCAACTTAATTAAGTATATAATAATCAATATTGGCCAAACCAAACTTAGTCATAGTCTCCATAAGTCAACCATATCAAAAATCTTTCACATGTAATCCCTATGTAAACAATAAAGTAAAATTAATATCAAATACAATATTAATTAGTGAAATAATTACTAAGTGAAATCAATAAATTTCATAGTTCATAACCAATTGGATAGGGTAAATAACATTAAACATTAATCTTACATACAATTTTTTTCTTGGATAAATACCATTAGAATAGAGGGCAGTTCCATCACATGGTTAACATTATTGATGACAAAGGGTTAGTATCAAAAATGCCTTAAACATGCTTAAAATTTCCTAAAAACAATAAAAAGTTAAAAATTAAAAAATATAAATAATGTCAGAGATGAAAATTTTTATTAATTTTGTTATATATATATATACCATGTCCACAGGCTATTGGACATGTAGGGTAGTTTATAGGAAATTGAAACAATGAGTTAGGGCATCTCAGTGACTAGACAAAATCATGGCTCAAAGATAAAAATTTCAATCATTAATGTGGAAATTAATTATAAAAATATTAAAAACTCAAACTATTTATGTGTTTGACTTTTTAAATATTCACTTCACCTAATCCTACTTCTAAACTAATTCTTTTGAAACTTCTAAGTGTGATATCTCAAATGGTGTATATCAAAATCACTCCACATTAGTTTCATTGGAACACATTTCACACATGGTAACATTTAAAATAGCATTAATTTCAATCATAATATTCTAAAATTTTAAGTATAGTCTCCTTCCATACTAATATGGCCTAATATTTTATTAAATGGGGGTAACGGTTTACTCTCGTTATACATTCTTCCCTTCAAAATTTATTCAATATTATTTAAGGATAAAAATTATTGATATATATTATATTTATATACCTTTCTATAAATAAATCCATGTGACATTGATGATATAATGATACAAATTCATATAATAGAAAAATCAAATAATTAAATTGAACATATAAAATTTTACCAATCATCAAACATATATAATCACATATATGTTTTGATTGATTAATCTCATAATCACATAATTTTAATCCAAATGGGGTCTTACATTTAGAATTTAACATAATTAATAATTGTCATATTTTGATATGATTCACAATTGGAATAATACACATAATTTAGATTATTAGAATTAGTACATTACACATGATTCACCATGGTTCAGATATAAAATGGTTGAGTTTAATGACATATAATTGAATATATATATATATATATATATATATATATATATATATATATATATATATATATATATATATATATTATAGTATATATTCCATGCATATGCATTTTTGTTTTGTAAATACTCTTTATTAAAAGTATAAGAGAAGAAACATACACTACAAAGTCTAAAATTAAACACATTATACCACAAAAGCTACGATCATACTAAAATATAAGTTTAGTATCATAAGGAGATTCATGACATGTTATTGACACTTGGATTAATAAAATATAATATTTTATATAATTAAACTTCATATATACTATAGTATATATGTATATATATTCTCCAATTGGTAGTTTCGAAGATACATAAGTGTAAACCAATGGTTACCAAAACTAACTATTAGTGAAGTGATGAGACCTTTATATTTTAAAGGATATATAATGATGTAAAATGTTGTGTAAGAGATAATAACATAATCATAATAATAAGATAAGAATATAATAAATAATAATGCAAAGAACAAAATAAAAAGAGAGATTAATAAAAGGAATAAGGTAAAACATATAATTAGATGAAGAGATAATTTAATAAAGAGTGCAGAGGTATAAAATAAATATATTTATGAAATTTAATGGATGTTTATGATTTACCTAGAGAGAGAGAGAGAGAGAGAGAGAGAGAGAGAGAGAGAGAGAGAGAGAGAGAGAGAGAGAGAGAGAGAGAGAGAGAGAGAGAGAGAGAGAGAGAGAGAGAGAGAGAGAGAGAGAGAGAGAGAGAGAGATGAGAGCGGGGGGGGGGGGAGGGGGGGGGAAATGCCCCAAAATTTAGAGAAAAAGAGAGTTGTTACATGGTAGTTGAGATTAGCTAAACCATGCAGCCTAATAATGTTTATAAATTGGTGAGTCTGGATGATCAATTCCACCTAAAAACTTAGAAAGATTGAATGATTTGATCACCTCAAACATAACAAAAATGTGAACTAAATATAAGTTTGTGGGGTATCAATACAATTTTTTTTTGATATGGTAACAATCCATAAAAGAGTTTGGGAATCTGAAATTAATTTGGATTTTACAATACTAGGAATACGTTTCATATCACATGTAACTTAGATATAAATCATGTTGAAATATTATATAAAAATAGTACCAATCTATATAATTATGTCACAAGTATGAGTATGAATCATATAATTATATGCTTTTGGCTAATTTTCATAACTATGTAAGTGTGGAGAACATGCTTCATAAACATGCCTCCACTATGTTGGTCCCCAAAAATGTCATTCATTTTTGGAACAACATATGAGCTATTCTTGGACCTGTAAAGCCAAAATTCCTCTCTTCCCCTTCTCAAACTTTATTCAGGGGCTTTCAAATTCCTCATTTTTTCAAGGCTTTTTTAGCAAAGGTATTAGTAGGTTCAAAGGTTCATGTATTCAATAGGAGCTAGGCACATTTGAAAAAGTTCAAAGTTTAACCATTCCAAAGGTTTTGCAGCCCTGAGCATTTAATGAGTCTCAAAATCTTGAACCATTGAACCATTGAACCTTGAACCATTTTGGTTCATCAGTTCAATAGGGTCAATGTTAAATCAATTCAATGCACTGGGTTCAAAGGTTCAAAGTAGGCATCAGTTATGAAGAGAAATGCATGCAATAGAAAGAGTCAAGCGGATACTACCAAGTGTCACTGGTCGAGCCATTATGCCTTGTTCTTAAGAAGGCCGATGATGCCATGTGTCCCTAGTAAGATTCAATAGAAGACACCACATATCACTTGTTTGAAGTGGTAGAAGGCAACACATGACAAAGGATGGAGCACCACGCAATGCAAAAGCATGCATAAAGCCAAGGAAATGATTTCCTTCGAATAAATTGTCTTAAGAAATTCCTTCAAACATTTTGTCTAAAGGAAATAAAGGACCAATAGGCCCATGGGCATCAAATTTGGAGAGACTGGCTAGCTATTAACCTTTAATAGAGGAAAGACATGCAAATGCCAAATCAGCTGCATTTAAGTGTCTGTTAATTCTAGCAGACTCAAGGTGCAGACCCAAATTCATTCAAAGAGCCTAAGACTAGACCTAAGAGGAGGAAGAGAAAAAGAGGGAAACTCAACAAGAGTTATTTCCAGTGGGTGAAATAGTTCACTGGGTAGGTATTTGGGGCTTGCCAACATTGAAAGCATAACCTATTTGTCCCCTTTAAGATAAAGGTAGAATAGATAGTTGTGTAGCTAGGTAGGTGATGGAATGAGAGATTCAAACTCAGGAGGCACTAGAGATGAATCGATGCATCACAGTTAAGGTAGCCACCCTGCTCCAGTGTGGCCCTTCCTGACAAGATGAAGAATGCATCGAAGGCATTGAATGCGTTGAATGGGTCACTCTATGGGACAAAGTGCCAAGCCTCCTTCAAGCCTCTATATAATGTAATATCTTATACCATTTGAAAGAGATCTTCCCCTTACCAAAAGTGAAACTCTACCCAAATTGAAAGGCACTACTGAGACTTTGAGCTCATATTATAATTTCATATTATTTTATCTAAATGAGAAAGCAAGTTAGTTGCAGACTTTGTGCTATTATAACTTGTTATATTTTAGGAAATTGTTCTTATGTCTATTTCCTAGGAGCATTCTTGTCTATTTGATCTAAGAAGCAGAACTAATAGAAGTAATTAGGAAGGTGTCTTGAAGTTAGTTGTGGAAGACTTTGTGCTATCTACAATTGTCTTTAGTGTGTTTTTATTTCTTGTTTATGTGTAAAGGACCTTGGGACAACTTTATGCCCCCATTTTTATTCATATCTCAATCTTGGGCAGTTAAGGTGGAGACTTTATGCTACAACTTAGATTGTTGGTTACTTTGTACTATGTTACCGGTCACTTGTTACCAAAAAGAGTCATGTTATTTGCAAGAACAAGCACTTTTGAAAGAAGAGGAGTGCCTTTTATTGCTTCACCAAGATTTCTACTCTCCAAGAAGGGATCTGGCTCTTGGCTGAAAGTTACTTTTGAAAGAAGAGAAGTACATTCAATCACCCAGGATTTCTCTTTTATTTGTTAGCATTGTCTCTAAAAAAAGAGAGATGGATGGTTTATCCCACCCCTGTGTCTTACTTTCTATTTATTTATATAGTATATAGCCTCCACATATTTAATAGGGAACCTCCCCTTAATGAGAGGAGAGATTTTTTCCCTATTGATGTAGTAAAATTGCACACCAAGATGGCCCATCTCCCTATGCTATGGTGTTAGAAACTATTTTGGTCACCAGTTAGCTTGACGACAAAATATTCACCCAACACACTATATGTTGAAAAATCTAAAAACTTATATAAGTACCAATGTGAAGTACATGTTTCAAAAATATTCCCCCATTGTAAACTAGAGATGTTGAGTACTGAGTAGGTGTAGAGAACATTCTTCTAAATCATGCCCCCACTGAATATGATAACTGTATATATGTGGAAGACATACCCATATGACATGCATTTATTGAATTTGAATAAAATAAATGTGTATAAGCTATGACCATATTACATGGCCCCATTTAATATGGTAATTGTGAATATGTGGAAACCAAGCCCATATGACACGCCCCCACTAAATTTGAAAACTAACATAAATACCATATACTGAATGAATGTGGAGAACATGCTTCTAAAGCGTGCTCCATCAAATAATAAAATTGTGCCAAGTGTAGAGTACATGACTCTATGAAATTCCCTCACTAATATTAACCCATTTGAGTTAATGGAAAGATATAAAATGGTATTTACCCTACCATAAAAGGATAAAACAATTGTATAATCTATGAATGTATCCATGTAACATATATAAGGGAACAAGTATAGGTAAATGTATCATTAAAGTGCATGCAACCATTATGATACCATGTAGGCCTAAGATTCATGACACAAATAATGGCAATGTCTAGATGGTAATAATACAAAATCAACAATAAAACATAAACACACATAAGAGAACTCAAAATCAAATCAAAATACAATGGTCTAAGAAAACAAAAACAATGGGCATGTTCAATAATCTAAGTGACATGACTTAGTCAAATGTTCAAAAATTAAGGAATGACATGTCCAAATGTCCATAAAACCAACAATTAGATATTCAAATATAAAATAGATCACACATAGGCATGGGGGATATAATAAAATTGTCATATTCAAATGATCGAGAAATGAAGACAAAAGCAAGGCAAGACACTTAAGTAAGTGCATAAAATAAAGAGTAAGCCACCGACATAAACATGTCATAGTAGTTCATGGATCCAATGTGTTAAGAATATTATGTCAATTATATAACATATCAAGTACCCTTTGTAAGATATAATAATGGATAATAGGCATGTTTAAATACATATATAAAATCAAACATCATAATGGAGAGTGATAATTGAATCATACAACATGTGTTTATCAAGATAAAAGAAGTGGATGCACCCAATATCCATATGATATGGGTATAGGGAAATTCAAACATCTAAAATAGAAATTTATCATGAATCTATGTATGCCTATATCATACTCAAATATAAGTGTGACATATATGTATATGTAGGAGTAACTTAATATGCCATCCATCAACATGAAACTAACACATATATACCAAGAAGTGTGAATTGTATTTTTTAATGTTTTTTATTTTTTTGGGTATTTTAGTAATATTTTAAGAGGAAAGATTATCTTGTGATGTCATCAAATGGATGGTCATAGATATCTCCCCACTGTGAACCCTACAACCTTAATTTAGATCTTTTACATTGTTTTCATCATGATTGGATAGGCTTAAAAGGTACATAACATGTTCCTCCTTACATTTTGCATGTGTAGTTAAAGAAGTAATTATATCATTCTGAATATGTATTAATTTGCCTTTGTGAGGAAAAAAATACCTTGATGATTTGGATCAATTTTTTCTTCTATTTAGTATAGCCAAAGAGTTCCTAATGTAAGTGCATATGGAGATGTGATATGAATATCCCAAAACCATGATTTAATTACTTTAGTACCACAAATAATTAGAATTATCATGTTGCTCAAGGAGACATTCCAACCTCATTTACTTTGTAATTTTATTGGATTGAAGCCAATTTCTTATAATCATCTTACATTTAAAGTAGTTTTTACTTATGTAGGATCAATATGGTTATGCTAAAAATAATCACCACCCATGTATAAGGTAGTCATTAAATCTTTTTGGCATAGATGTTATTTGTATTATTCACTTCGATATTTTTGCATAAGATGTGAACCTTGGATTGGCCCCATGTTGAGTAAAATTTATGAATTGTTCATATAAATATTAGGGATACCACACTTTTGTTCATAATGATCCTTACATAAGTTATCTCCATCCTTTTTATGAGATATAAATCTTTTATATTTAGAGGGAGATATGTTAGGTTAATTTCAATGAGTAACTATGAAGGAAACATATCTATGTGCATCATTATATAAATGGGTTAATGATTCATATTTTTTATGAAATGTCATTTCCTTTAATGAGGAAAGAAGGCCTCTACTAAAAATAATTTTCAATTATAACTTTAAGGTTCTAAATTCTAGCTCATATGTTGTACTTTTGAATCGAGTAGTATAATCTTAAATGGAAATAAATTATGTAAGTAAACTTTTGGTAAACTATAGAACCAATTTTAAGCCTCAATGAAAATACTTATATGGAAAACTTTTAACAATAGTTTGTCAGATTGTGAAAATTTACCAAAAAATTGTACATAACTAATCATGTGATTGAATGGGCACTTGTGTCTCAAAATGAGAGATAAATATTGTAACTAAAAATATTATGGATAAGGATATTCATAGACATTATGAAAGAGGTTGATTATTGAATGAGGTGACACATGCATTATCATTATGAAAATCAATTTACATTTGGAGTATAGAAAATTGATGTTTAAGTCCCCAATAGTGGTTATCATAGGTATTGGATATTATATAGGGATAAAGGTGTTTGTAATAAGTGTTATCATTGGTTCCAACCCACCAAATATTTTTAATATATACATATGAGTATCATCATCCTTATGTATAACAAGTGGAAGATCATGATCACTAAAGTTTAGAGATTTTGGTAATGGTATGGGATATTTGAACTTTAGTACATTTGGTATACCATTTGAATAGGTTTTACCATTTGAATAATTTGTTTCATTTTATTTTTGTAAGTATATTCCAATTTTATCTTTGAAAAACTTTGGTAAGGATGCCTTTTTGATATAGAATTTATTTTAAATGAAGGTAGGAAAAAATCATCACCCTTAACTAGAGGGACATTATTTGGGAATGTAGGAATGTTGGAGGGTTTAATCATTTTTATTGAATACATTTGCCCCTTATTATTTTTTTTCAAATCATCCATAATCTCTTTATGTAGTTGTAATTTTTGATGAAAAAATGAAGGAACCTATTAGTCATGTGTACCCACTTTTTTGGAAAAATGTACATGTTTAGTTGGCTTAAATGGTTGATAATTCAAAGATGTTTTTTAAAATACCAAATCTTTCCTATTTGTATTATTATGTTTAATAGATATAGGGTGGGTTATACCTTGTTCATATTTTCCCAATACTCAGCCTTGGTATCCATACTTTTGCAAGCATTAAATGCCAAAGTCATATAATGGTGGTATAAGAAGAATGTATAAAGGCCTTTTATCTCCATAAGATGGATAAACTCATCTCTTAATTGGTGGGAGCATGGACCTGATTAGAGGGAAAATAACTTCCACCATTCAATGCTTTTATATTATAAGTTTTGGTACTTGGAAGAATGCAAGAGTAGACAATTTTAATTCCTTCCTTGAGACATAATTAAATAGTTTAATAATCATAGTCATCAAAGCAATCGATATCATCTATGGTAAGAGATATGATGTAAATAAATATTAGGAAAAAGTATGTAATAAACATTTGATAGGGTACTCTTAGGTAGAGTGACATTCAAAGATATATCATTAATTCTAAAATAGTTCACCAAATGCTTAATTCTAAAATAGAGATATAAGGTGATCTTATCAATAACCTTAGATTTGGTATTAAAGGGGTATATAGAAATGAAATGTCATAAAGGTGATAATTAGATCTATAGTAGGCCAATCAGATGCTATAATTATATATAAGTATATACTAAATTTATTATGTTGAGTTAGTCTAAATCTAGAAAGTACTACTATGCTAGATAAAGAAATGACAAAGAAGTGAAGTACTTAGCCTATTTTGAAGTTAATGTAGTTCTAAATATAAAACATGTATAAATTAGTATGGATGGATATTCTATAACTATCATTAGATTCTAGATTGGATGTTTCTATATCTATAGATAGTAACATCATCCTAAGATAGTTGCGTCAACACTACTATCAAGGTTCGATGCTAGTGTTATATATGGAATGCCTAAAAAAAAAGATGAGACCACCTAGATGCTTATAGGTTTTTATTCTTCTCTCTGGTGTATTCATATCTATGTCATGGAATATCACTCCTTATTAAATGGTAAACCTCTAGTTCTTCATATTCATAGATTTTTGGGAAAAATGGGTTAGTGGGCACATAGTGTCAAACTGACCCCAAAGACCTCACTATCATAAGTTGTTGCCTACATAGCCAATACTAAATAATAGGGCATCAAAATCATGTATTTCATCCTTACATTTTTCTTGTGTCTGATTCATGTAATATGTGAAAATTTAATACAATAATAACCCAGCTTTTAACTTGGAAAATTAGGCTCTTGGTTGTTCCTTTACTACTTTAAACCTATATATGTACAATCCCTATGACTAGTATGGAAATATGAAATCTTTACTCAATTGAATACTTGATAGAGTGATTTTTATAAGCTACCTTGGTCTATTTGATATTTTCTAGGTGAGAAATAAATGACGATTGATCTTGTAATTATATCAATCCCTTTGGAGTAGTAAATTACATTAAAGTAGTTAGGCTAACTAGTGATGAGTATTTTATATATCTCATATAAAATATCCATAAGTGTTGCCTCTTGGATATATTACATTAAATTTAGTAGTTAAGGTCTCATCTAAGTAAGAAATGAGTGCAATTATGTTTTGTTTGTATGTGATACTTTGTTGATTCTCTATCTTGTTATTTGTGTCTAATTTAGATGAAATGAGTAATTTTTTTGCATATAGAGATACATATCTATGGTGGGATTATTTTTAAAATTCATCAAAAGTTTTGGAAACACCTTTTTGGAAACTATTTTGAAAATTTGACATAGAACATAGCGAGCTATGAATATCTTTCATCAAGCTCTGAAGATTTGCATAAGCAACATCGAAGATGCTCTGTTGAGATATGAATATGTTCTATTAAAGCTTCAAAAATCTGTTAGGAAGCTCTGAAGATGATCCATTGAAGATATAGAGATCCAAATAGGTGTATCTAAAGAGGTTTTGACAAAGCTTAAAAGGCATTTTGATGAAGCTTTGAAGACTTGTCCATCTATTCTCTAAATACATTTAGTCATTCTTTAAATATGCATAATTGTACTCTACAAATTAATGTAACAACTCCAAAGATATCTAATGTAAATATATAGATTTTACCTCTTTAGATATCTTCTTTTAGACATTACTATTTATAGTAATAGTCTAAAATGATTTAGATATAAATGTGTTTTTATTTTATAAATCCAAACATAAAATCTTCAAATATATGTTAGTTATAATTGGTCTATTTTTAGTTGAATTAGTTCTAATGCCTCATATAAGCATGGGATTTGATCCCTAGATCTTCTATTTAGAATAAGCAGATTTTGTAATCTAAGAATGGTCATTGAGATGTGCTTTAAGTACATGTCTCCTTCTCATTCCAGGGTAATAGAGAGTTGTAGTATAATTTTTAGCATCTATATATGTTCCTTTTGAATGAATTATTAATAATTTACAAAATCCTATTCCACTATTGATTTAAACTTGATCCTGTTCTAAGGAAGGAACAAGGGCCAAATTCTCTCCAAAGTTGATCCTATTCTATAGTTTAAAAGTGCATTCTTTTGATATAGGTATATTTAATTTTATTGCAAGTGTGATTTTACTTTTAACACAAAGTTTTCTTTCCCTTTCAATGTAAAGTGTGATTTCCATTTCAATTCAAAGTGAGTTTCTTTTAATGTAAGTATGCTTTCATTAAATGCATAATTTATTATAGTTCAATGTAAGTGAGTTTCCTTTATGCAAAGTGTGTATTTTAATTCTCATAAGATTAAATTTAATAGGAGATTTTATTTACTAAAAAACTCATCTCCATATTCAAAATATATCAAGAAGTTGTCTAGGTGACAATAGGCAATCAACATTCTCACATTCTAAAATACAACACTATCCTACCTAGCTGGGTAAGTCGAGTGAGGATGGTGTAGTTTAATATGCTAGATTTTTATGTTTTGGATGATGGTGTGAACCAAATAATACTTTTAATAAGGTATGCTATAATGGATATTTAATTATCAAAACTTTCTAGATTTACCTTTTTAATAAGATAGGATTATAATCTTGTTTATTGCGCTTAGGATTTAGACATCAACATTAGAGTAATCACCCTCAAAATAATGAAATATTAACTCGCATATCCAAGATATCATTTTATATAGCCTTGGACATTGGCCTTGGTATAAAATGACACCAATCCATTGATTGGTTAAATTAAAGGTATATAGACAACCTATCATTTTTGACACTATTTACATGGATTCTTAATCATTAATTAATAAGTGTTAGTGAAATCCTATAATAGAGTTATATAGGATAAATTTAAAGCATTCATATATCCCAAAAAAAACAAAAAAAATGGACTCCTTAAATTTATGAACTGCCTAAGAGACTCTCATGGATGGTTTATCTCTAAAGACTCCTAAATAAAACTAGAAGAGAGGATTCTATACTTGATGGCAATATTAGGAAGTGAAAGAAAGGCAACTGAAATTATTATACAAAATTTTTCTAAATACTCTCCTAAAAAAGGTTCATCCTCACAAATAAATCCTACAAGAAGAATTATATTCAAGTCATCTTCTCCCATAGTAAGATTTGATCCTAAAAATCACCTTTCTAGAATAGTCAAATTTGATCCACAAGATCTATAATAAGAATATCTAATCATCAATGAAGATTCCCCTCTTGACCCAGTAGACCATACATTTGGAACTGAAGAAGAGAACTTGAATTGGATTGATAATAGAAGTATGGGAGACAATCATGTACATGTAGAAAACCCTGATGGGTAGGCTCAATAGGACAAAACTTTTTCCTATCCAATCAACTTGGGTCCTGATGACAAAAACTCCATGAAAAATATCTCACCATCTATTTTACCTAATTTTAGAGGTAAATCCTTAAAGGATCTAGATCGGTTCCTCTTTGAGTTTTAAATTTTCTACCAAACATATGACTATATCACTGGAAATCAAAAGTTGAAGTTATTCCCATCTACACTTAATGACATAGTCATGAGATAGTTTGTGGGCCTTGAGGTAATTATATAAATAGTTAGGAAGAAATGGAAACTAAATTTCTTGATAAATATTAGGATTATTATAGATTCAGAGAATGAAAGAAAGATTTTTTAAGATAAAACAAAATAAAGATGAAACCTTACAAGATTACCTTGATAGGTTTATATTTATCCATAAATGGAGTGGTTACCAACTCATAGAGGAGTTCATTAAGATAGTATTTATTAAAGGCCTAGATGATGATGCATGTGATGCTTTGAACCTAATCAAAAATTGTGACATTGATAAGTTAGCCTTTCATCAAATTTCAACATTATGTATTAATTATTCCAAAAGAAGACCTAGCATAAGAAAATCATGGTTAAGAAAATTACCTCAAGTTGGCCAATTAGTGGAATAATTTTCTAATTTAAAAATATATATTCTATTACAATTAACAACCACATTAGATGGTCTAAAATTAAAGGTAAATACCACCAACATTGAATAATTGATAATATGTTGTCCTAGATGTAGGCTTAAACATGTGGTAAAATATTGTCCTTTAGATAAAATAAAGGTATGTGGTATTTATGACCTAGACCATGACACCAATAACTGCAATCATATTCTTACTATGAAAAACTAGGTAAAATAAGTAGTACATATAGTTGAGGAAGTTAACTTTATCCAAGACAAGGAAAATAGTACTCCCAATCTAAAAATCAATTTGGTCCTATATTTTCCCCCAATACATGGATGAGACCAAGGGCTATATAATTCACACCAAAAAAGTGGGGACCACCACCATAACCACAACCATGGGATAATTGGGAATGAATGCCACAAATATGGGGGATGCTTCAAAATTCTTCATAACGTTAGGCACAACAATAATAAAAATAACCACATTGGATACAATATTCACCACTTCAATGGCCAAATACATAACAATATCATAATAAAATATAGATAAGGTTTCCTCCACAATAGGATTTAATACAATCAAAATATCAACCACCACAAATTGAGTAGTAGGTTAACCAACCATAGTTACCTTCCCAACTAGTGGTAAATCCTAATAATAGTCAAAATAATCTTATTTATGGAGATGACCAATAAATTGGTGTTTCAAGTGGTTCAATTGAGCATAATAATGTTTAACATAGGTGAGGAAAGGTAATAGGAGATTTACCCATTACCATAACTAAAATTCCCAATGATGAAAACACTCTTGAGTCACCTATAGTCTAATAACCAAATAAATATAATGTAGAAGCCACCACAAACTCCAATCACACCAAACATAATTCAATATCCCTTTGCTATTCCATTTTCTAAGAGACATAAGGAAGAAAAACCTAGGGAGGGTTTTAAATTAATGCAAGGATTAAGAAAGATAAAGATAAAACTTACACTATTAAAATCTATAAGGATATTCATGAATTAAATCAAATAATTAAAGGATTGTGCATCATAATAATAGGTAGAAAGAAATGATATCCTAAAATGATTTGGGTAACTAGAAAAATTGCTAATTTACTAGTATGAAACATACTTGTTCCTAAATATGGAGACCCTAGTAGTCCCATGATGATTGTGACAATTGGGAACATGCCCATACCAAATGTGCTTATAAAAATGGGTGTTGTCATTAACATAATGATTGTAAAAATAGTAAAATATTTACTCCTCACAAGGTTTTATCCTACCACTACAATTTTACAAATGGTAGATCAATCCATTTCTACACTTGAAGGAACCATAGAAAATGTTCCAATCACTATAGAATCTTGGGAATGCCCTATAGATTTCATGATCCTTCAACCTAAACCCAAGAAGGTAGAGTATCCAATTATTTTGGAAGACCTTGGTTAGGTATATTAAAAAAATTAATTGATTGTGTATGTAGTAATATGAACATTTTTAATGGAATACATGCCAAACAAATCTTCCTTTATCTACCTATTAGAATTCAATGGATCTTTTTGAATAGATATGGGTGGATCAACTTGAACAAAATAAGAATAATGTATCTAAATTAGCCATGGTTACTTTAAAATAGTATTTTCAATTATTTTAGGAATAGATAATATAATATTTGGACCAAGATAGCCTAGCTCTGAAGTTTGACAACCTAGCTCTAAAGTGTGATAGCCTAGATATGAAGTCTAAAAGCCTAACTCTGAAGACTAATAGCTTGGTTATAAATAATGATAGATTAGCTTTAGAGACAGGTAATAATTAATGGGAATAACTTATATTTACTATTGATAACCAAGACAATTTCATAAGTCCCCTAAACATGTTATCTGGTCTGAAAGATATCCAACAAACATAGATGACTCGGCTCAAAAAGAGTAGAATTTATTTTTAAATTCTTTTCATTATACATTGACCAATCTGATCATCAAAAATAAAAGTTATTACAAGGATGTGGATACATTTCACATGATACTACCACATACATATACATTGAATGTTTTTATGAGTGAATACAAGCATGTAAATTCCATTATTCTATGTACTAGACAAATTACAATCCATCCTAGTAAATTATTGAATATCAACAATTAGTTAACTGACCAAAAAAAAATCAAAGTATTTGATGTATTGGTAAAACACACAAAATAATTCATTTGGTATTATAATGATATGAAAGGAATACATCCTAGTGTCTTTACCCATCATATTTACACCAAAGTTAGACTAGTTAGACAACCAAAACGAAGAATTAAACTATCCTCTAAATAAATCATAAAGACATAGATATAAAAAATATTGGAAGTTGGTTTCACTTAACCGATATCTGATATTCAATGGGTTTCACCTCTATTCATTTTACCTAATAAGAATGGAAAATGGAAAGTCTACATATATTACAAAGAACTGAAAAAGCCACTATGAGAGATTACTTTCCTTTGCCTTTTATTGATCAAGTTTTTGATAAATTGGTAGGAAAGCATTAATTTTACTTCTTAGATAGGTTAAATGGATACAATAAAATTATAATGGCCCTAAATATCAAGATAAAACTAGATTTACCTACCCTTGGGGAATATTTGCTTATACAGTCCTTCCTTTTAGATTATGCAATGCACCTGTTACCTTTCAGAGAGCAGTGTTAGCCATATTTGTTGATCTAACAAATGATTATGTGGAAGTATACATGGATGTATTAATTTTCTAAAGAAATACATTTGATGAAGTCTTGAGAAATTTAGATAAAGTGCTCACTAGATTTGAATAAAATCAAGTATCCTTGAGTCATGAGAAGTCTGTAATAATGGTTGATGAAGGGATGGTCTTTGGACATCATATCTCTTCTTAAGGAATAAAAGTGGATCCCAAGAAGATTGAGGTGATTTTTAGTCTCCCCATTCCTCAAACACAAATAGATGTCAAAAATTTTCTTAGTCATGTAGGATATTATATAAGATTTATAGAAGACTTTAGAAAAATAGCTACAAATGTGTTTTCCTTACTAACAAAAGAAAGTGAATTTGTATGGAATGACAAGTGTTAATAATCTTTTGAAACATTAGGAAAAAACTTATGACTGCTCATGTTTGGAATGACCGAATTGGGAATAGCCTTTTCATATTTATAATGACACTTCCGATAATGCACTAAGGGTATTTATATGACAAAGATATGAGGAAGGAAAAATGTATGCCATTAATTATATTGTAAGAATCTTAATTCCATAGATAAAGACTACACTACCACAAAAAAATAATTTATTGTTGTTGTTTATGTCATAAACAAGTTTAGACATTACATTATTGGTTATTAGGTATTTATTTATATAAATAATTTAGCTATTAAGTAATTAATAAATAGAATTGTTGTAGGTGGTAAAATTATCATATGGCTACTATTATTGTAATAATTTAACATTACCATTATAGACAAACCTATAAAGTATAATATTGTTATTGAATTTTTATCTAGATTGATCACTATAGGTGAAGATGAACCTATGGAGGATCCTTTTCTAGATGAATATTTATTTTCTATATCTACACACTCCCCATGTTTTGCAGACATGGAAAATTTATTAGCAATAAGGAAGTTTCCTCATTCCTTTACTTATAAATAAAGAACACTTTTGATTAGAACTAGTTCTCATTTCAAATGGCTTAAAGGCATGTTATTTAAAACTAGACCTGATCATCTACTTTATAGCTGTGTTAGATAAGATGAAGTATTTGACATCATAAGAGGATGCTATAGTGAACCAGGAGGAGGACATCATTCAACAAAAAAGACCATTCATAAGATTCTTGGTACATGTTATTATTTTCCATCTCTTTATAAGAATGTAAAATGGTTTGTATGGTAATGTGATCCTTGCGAAAGGATGGGTAAGCTTACTCTATCCTCATAAATGCCTATCCATTCTAAAATAGTTTTAGAGCCATTTGAGAAATAGGGTTCAGATTTTGTTGAACCAATCAACCCACCATCTCAAGGAGAATATTATTTATTAGTATGTACTAATTATGTTACTAAGTGAGTTAAAGTGTAGGCACTCACCTTTGTTCAAGAGGAAATGGTTGATGATTTCCTATATTATATGATCATGTAGAGATTTGGATCTCCTAGATCTATTGTTTTTTATCAAGGGCCTCAATTAATGTCTAATATGATCAAGGATTTTATATAATTTTACCAAATTAATCACTAAAAAAGCTCACCATATCACCCCCAAGCTAATGGGCAAGTGGATGTCACCAACCAAGAGCTTGAAAACATTCTTACCAAAATAATGAATAATATCAAGAAAGATTAGGCATAGAGAGTACTTGAAATAGTTAGGACATATAATACAACATGTAAGACTACCACATGATTCTCTCCATATGAACTTGTGTTTGGAAAGAAAATTTTTTTTATGATAAAGTTTTAACTATAGACACTCAGAATAATAACTAATATGTGAGTTAATCTTGATTAATCATAGAACAAAAGAGTCATACAACTGAATGGGCTAGATGAACTAAGAATGGATGCACTCACCCAAACTAGCATTATCCAAAAACATCAAAAATAGTGGCATGATGCTCATATAAGAGAAAAATAGTTTAAATAAGATGATTAGGTGCTTCTATTTGATTCCAAATTCTATCATCTCAAAGTTAAGCTTAGGATAAGATGGTTGGGGCTATACCTAAAAATGGCTTTATCCAAATTCAACTAGTTAGTGGTGACCAAAGAAGACTTATGGTAAATGGTCATAAAATTAAATTGTATAGGAGACCTCTTAGTAGGGAACAATTCATTAAACATAATCAAGAACAATTTGACCTTATGGAATAACTTGGTTCTTCCACTAAGGTTGAATGATTTTTGTAGTAAACATCCAATAAGGGGAGTGATGAAAACTAGTAAATAGAGGTTCTCCTCCCTTCAAAAATTCAAAATATAGAAAAACATATAAAAATTAAAAATTAAAATTAAAAAAAAACACTTAAATGTGAAAAATAGAAATGGCACTTTTGAAATGAAACTTTGTAATAAACATGAACTGTTGTCTTGTCAGCTAACTTATCTTCTCAAAATTGTTTATCCTTATAGGACACATGGAAAATTTAGGAGATAAGCATGGATCCATATAATATAAGTATAGTTGTACTTCCTTCCCAATAGGTTAGATATTTTATATTGTATGTTCTACATGTATGAACATTAGGTGAACAACACTTCTAAATATGGATAAGTTCCTTTGATGTGACTTGGATGTGACTAAATCTAGTACCATTTCCTAATTTAAACACTTGATGTGGGGTTATTCCAAATAGATTTTTAAAATATAAGTCCTAATGTGGAAATATTTTTAAATATCATTTCAAGTGCTACCAATTATGATCTCTCATGCCACATAATTGATGTTAACCCCAAAAGTATGCCATTAAAACTTTGCTTGCTCTGAAGTGATTGACCATAATCTATTCTATAATTTCATGGTACTTATTATGAATTAAGCATGTGCCACCTTTTTTATCTCTTTATTGATATTCATTTTTGCATCATGTCCTAACTTCTTTTCCCTATTCAGTACTATGTGTTATTTTGAACTCAATTTTACATTATGCAAACAAGATTTTGAGAATACTATGGATAGATATGAAGATGGGGGTGAAAAGATAAGTGAACCAGAGTTGATATAACTTCTTTTACAAGATGAATCTACTAAGGTTATTTTTAAAATAATAGGATGACTTAATTTCTTAAATACATTCTTGGGTTTTTAGGAGAACATTGGTCAAGATTTTTTAGAAAATTTTGATGAAGATCATTTTTTATTCTAGGGTGAACATATTCCATTGATTCCTCTATTATTAGTGAAATTTCAAGGATTCCTAAAGAAGGAATAGTTTTTACTGATAAATTGAGTTTTGTTGATCTAATTCAAATGTTTATTAATGTCAATGAACCCCATCTTAGGTTGGCCAATACTCCACAAGGCATTGCCAGAGGGATCACTTGGGACAATATTTCACCACCATGACATAATGTAGTCTATTAGATCATGAAATATCTTAGTTGTGATGGATAGTTCATTGTGGTCAGTGGTGTCACTATGGACTTCTCATTCATCTGAAGAAAGGAGATACCAAATTTGAGTGCTAGGTAAACCTAACTTTTTATCTTCAACATGTTATCCATCACGTAACTCATAAATTGAAAAGGGGCATTGGGTCAATTAAAAATCATGGTTTATTTAATCTCATATGTCAACACCATTTACTAAATAAAATAAACATTGTGAAATCTTGGTTTTAATTTCTTTTAAAATCACTAAAAATTCTTGGTAAGAAACCACAACATCATGTTTCTCATCCCATGATAACAAGAATAGAGGACGATCCATATTCGGTGCCTATAACTCTAAATATGATATAAAGGAGGTCAAAAATGAAAATGAAGGTTTCAACATAAAACCCTACACCATATTGAAATCCCTAGTAAAATCATTAATTGATTCTCTAAGAGGAAGAAGGAGGTGAGGTAAAAGCAACTAAAAATTTGGGTAATTTAAGATTTTCTTCTCCCACATATGTTATAGATGTTGAGTAGACAATTAAAGAAACACAAACACTTGAAAAATAGATTTCACATGAAGAATATATACCCTTACATTACACATTTGAGAAGGGTAAATATCCACACATGGAATAATATTTGTATTTTCCTTAGCATGTTCATAAAGACAAATATTTGTAGCATGATATGACCCTATAATGACATGAAGAAACTATTTGGCAACAAGAAGTAGAGTTGGATTTTACTAGATTGACCTTGAAAGTTATGTACCAAACCATTTCTAGTTTATAAAAGTGATATGAATATTTTATTTACCAATGTAAAACATCGAGAGTGATTAAAATAATAGTTGATGCTAAACAAACTATAATTCATAATTAATTGTTTTCACAATATCATGAACTTAGCACTTTAAAAAATTCCCTTGAAATTAATAATGTTTAGATTGATAATATATAACACTCTATTACTAGTAAGGATACACTGATTTGTTAAGAAAATAGTCACATACAAGAGCTGATAACTCAGAATGTTAAGTTGCAAGCTAACATATAGGCTATGCAAAACGAAATAAGGTAGATAGTTAAAAAAACTAAAGAAACCATAAGATCTATTTTTGATTTTCATCTACCCCTTCATGAGATTATTATAATTTGGAAGAAAATTCATAGTAGGATTCAAAATTTAGAAGTAGAGAATGCCATAATTAAAATAGAGTCTCAAAAATAGTTGTAGTAGACTTAGACTTCTATTCAAATTGTTTGTGAAATTACTAAAAAAATATTATCTTGTAGAAAACCTTCTTCTATGTATGTTTTATTTCTTTCTAAATAGTTTTATAAGTGGAAAATTAAATTGATTTATCTTGGTTTCCCCCATGTCATTGAAGATAAACACATGTTCATGGATATATTTATTAAAAGCACTACAGAAAGGCAAATCAATTTTTTTGAGTTTTATCTTTGTAGCATGTTATTAGGACAATGGTCTAGATTTTTAATTAACTTGTTTATGGGAGAAACACAATTACATGATTTCCTTTCCACTATGAGAAATCAAAATTATTGGGAGCAAGCACATAATAAATTCCTATAACTATAGAATACTAGCTTATGTATAAGACCCCAAATTCTAGAAGCTCACAAACTTATTGCTGCCTTCCAACATTTATATCATATTTTCATGAAAGTTAATTATCATAAGTTTTTAAGATAAAATTTAGTATCCTTTTGATATTTTGTCAGCCAACATTCTTCCAGCTCTATCACAAAAAGTATGGCTAGATAGGAGACTTTGCTAGTTGTCTTGAAACGTATGGAAGTCATGACTCCCACTACCATAATTGGAGTCTCTAGAGATATAAGGTAGTTTATAATATTTTCACTTGGATATTCAAGAAATAAGGGTTAGATGTTTGTATTGGTATGATATTTAGGCCACCTATTATTCTTTGTCCCTTGTCTCCTTGGTAGAATTGACATAATCAATCAGAAGTAATATTTTAAGCATGGTTACACACTATGGTAAGAGATTTGAGGTTTCTACCTAGAAATAATTATTATTGGGGGCATCATTTTAAAATTTATGATCTTATCTAGTGGTTGGGATTATAAATCTTAGATTAAAGAACATTTATCCCCTATTTTGTAGGAGGACATGTAAAATGTAATGTGTTGGGGAAAAATGATGAGCATTCTATATAGCTTATTATATATACTATAAACTATCCATAAGTGTTACCTCTTGGTTATATAGTGAACTAAATTTAATAATTAAGGTCTTATCTAAGTAGGAAATGAGTGAAATTACTTCTTATTTGTATGTGATACATTGTTGATTCTCTATATTGTTATTTATGTCTAACTTGGATGAAATGAGTACATTTTTGCATATAGAGATACATCTCTATGGTGGGATTATTTTGAGAAGTAGAAAGACATTTTTGGAAACATTTTTGAGGACTCAACATAGAACATAGTAAACTGTGAATATCCTTAGTTGAGCTATGAGGATTTGTATAAGTAGATCTGAAGATGCTCTATAAAGTTATGAAGATGTTTTGTTGAAGCTTTGAAGATATGTCAGGCCACTCCAAAGACATTCTATCAAAGATTTGAATATATACCTAGGAAGATCCAAATACATTCCAATAAATATCCAAAGATGTTTCAATGAAGTTTTGAAGACTTATCTAGCTATTCTTCGAAGATGCCTAGCCCTACTCTGAAGATGCCCATTTGTGCTCTATAAATTAATATAGTAACTCTAAAGATATCTACTATAAATATATAGATTTTCCCTCTTGAGATATCTTATTTTAGACATTAATATTCATATTAATAGTTTAAAATGATCTGGATATAAATGTATTTCTATTTTGTAAATTTAGACATAATCTCTTCATATATATGTTAGTTATACTTGTTCTTTTGTTAGTTGAATAATTTCCAATTTATCTTATAAGCATGGGATCTAAATCTTAGATATTCTATTTATCATAAGAATATTTTTATATTTATATTTCCAAAGTTTATATTCTAAGAATGGTCATTGAGATGTGCTTTAAGTAAATGTCTCCTTCTCATTTTAGGGTAATAGAGAGTAAGGAAAATAATGAAACATTCAAGTGTAATTTTTTATTATAATTAATAGCATTTTTATTTTTTCCTTTTGATAATTAATTATTAATAAATTACCTCATTCTATCTCACTACTAAGTTAAACTTGATCATGTTCTGAGGAAGGATCAAGGGCCCACTTCTATCCAAAGATCAGGACAATTGGTATTTCTAGTTTATAGTTTAAAAGTGTATTTATTTTGATATAGATATATTTAGTTTTACTACTAGTGTGATTTCCATTTTAAATCAAAGTGTGATTTCCATTTTAATTAAAATTATTATTTCCCTTTTAATGTAAAGTGTGTTTCTTTTAATACAAGTGTGATTTCATTAAATGCAAAGTTTGTTTCAGTTCAATGCAAGTGAGTTTATTTTATACAAAGTGTGTATTTAAATTATCATAAGAGTAAAGTTAATAGGAATTTTTTTGGACTAAAAAATGCGTCTATATATTCAGAATCTATCAGGAAGTAGTTTAGGTGACAATATGTAATCAAAATTATCACATTCTAAAATACAACACTATCTTACCTAGCCGAGCAAGTTGAGCGAGGAAACTGTAGTGTTTTATACTATATGTTTAAGTTCTGGATGTTGATGGTGTGAACCAAAGCATCCTCTTAACAAGGAATGCCATAGGGGATATTCAGTTAGTAAAATTTTGTAGATTACCTTTTTGTAATGTAGGATTAGAATCTTATTTGCTGCCCTAATGATTTAGACATGAACAATAGAGTAAACACCCCCAAATAATTAATTTTTAACTCAAATAGCCAACATCTCATTGCATATAGACTTGGACATTGGCCTTGGTATAAAATGATACCAATACATTGATTGGTTAAATGAAATGTATAACGACAACCCATCAACCAAGATACATTTCATTTGAAAATTAGATGACTTTAGGATACTTGAAACTTGAATTGGGATAGGATAGTAGAATTGACATTACTATCTATCCTGGATGTTAGTGTCCATATAGTATAAAATTAGGTACAATTTCAAAAAAATTAGAAATGCAAGATAAATGTATTATAAGCATTCTAGTCAAGATAAAAGGTTTGATCATCAATGTAATGCTAGTTGGACTAAGGGACATAAGACAAGGGGTATAATATATAGTAGATGAAATATGATAAAGTAAGAAAAGGTGAGGAACTAAGATTAACAACAAAGGTCTGAGTTTTCCAGGCATACATGACTGAAGTATTATATAATCATAAAATATCATCTATATTATGAAACCAAACCTAAGGTGAACCATTATATCCTTTGTTTTCCATTAAAATTTTATTCTAACTTCTATAATAATTATCTAAACCATTATTAATAATAATTAACCATCTCATTATCCTTATATATCAAGGTATCTTAAATTAGTAACACTATATGTTGGTACATCGATGTAGTGTAATTAATTTTTTACTTCATCCATGACATATTATGGTTTGGGATTATCTTAAAACACCATTTAAATGTGTCATATATTAGTGTACCCATGAAATTAAATGATTTTATTTGAGGAGAATTTATCCCATGACTCTTACAATAACAATCCAACATAAATAATTATTCTTTTGAATATTTTGTATCTTTCCCAAATAATACTATTTTAATCTTGTTTTTCCCATTATTAGTATAATATTTGTATAAATTCTATCTGTTGTATAGTTTATTTTTTTCTTCTATCTCCTCATTATATTATATGCAACTATTATACACTTCTACACATTTTTCTTAGTTTATCCTTATTCCTACTAAGCATCATAGGCGATGGTGTTTGGTATAGGGGGTTAATCTCCATATGTAATATCTTACTATTTATAGGTTTTTAATCATATATATATTTTAATATCCTTTTCATTTTATTCTTTATAATTTTATTTTACTTCTAGTTTATCTTCTCCATCTTTATAACTAGTCCAATTTTTTTAATCTTATACATAACTAATTTCTTCTTCTTCCTCTTTATTTTTTTATATTATCCATATTACCTTATAAACTATATACTTAATAATCTACTATATATTATTTTATATTGTTATATTATCTTTTTTATTTTACAATTTTCTCTTTTTTCTGGTATTATATTTTTAATCTCTTTATTTTTTTCTATTTTTGATTTTATCTTAATAATCCAATTACATTACCATGCCCTTTATTTTATTTCTATTTATTCCCCCTAATCATCATATTTTATTTCTTTATAAGTTACATCCTTTCATGAATCACCACCATTCTTAACACCATTATTTAGATAGGGCTAACACACATTTTTAATATATTCCTCTCTTTTATATACATATGGGAAAAAATCATGAGCTATTGTCTTCTATAAATATTCTAGTATCCTTAAATTGTATTACTATCCTCTATACATTAGCTAAAATAAATTCATGTGGTTCCACCAAATGTTGAAAAAACATCTAAGACTTCGTCATAGATATTTAGTGGTTTAAGATGAATTTAGTTAGATCTAATATAGATAAAATGTTAGTATTGGGGTTTATTCCTTATTTAATATGTGACTTATTATCTAGTCATTTACATATGCAGTACATAATGCATATATATTTCCTTATCTAAATATATTTATTCATATATATAAGTATAAAACTTTTTTGACACTTTACATATCTATTTATTATAGACCTCCATAATCTTTATTATAATATCTCTTCATATCATTATATAATCCACCTTATTCTTTTTCTTATTTGAGAAGGTGAAACTTAGGGTTCATATGGATCCTAAAACCACAATGTTCAACAAGTAAACATAAAAGACCATAAAATAAATAGGAATGAAATAGGCCACTTGAGCCAACTAGAAACAATAGACTTCAACCAAACTGCCACAAAAACCCCAAACCCAATGAACAACAAAATAGGACAAAAGGGAAGACAATAACAAAAACTACCCCTAAGACTCCTAAGATACTATGTGGTTCTCCACCTTTATAAGATACATCATGTTCCTTTTCTCCTTCAACATATTTTTCTTGAAACTACCCCTTGTGCATATGCCTGGGCCTTCTATCATCCATTCCTTTTACACATTTTCTATCTTATCCTTATGACTCATCTTGTTACACTTTTTCTTTTCAAGCACTTTAAATTTTTCCTTAATTTTAATGATAGAGAGAGATATGGCTTTGGTGGGGTTAGTTGTTATGGCATCCTTAACTTTTCTAATGAGATTAATGTCTATCCCTAGTAAATGTTCACTGCCCTTCCAATCTTGCTTTAGCTTGTCTAAATCCATCTTCATAAAATTCCATTCCTCCATGAGGGAGACAATATAACAACCCATGTTCTACAATTTTCCATAGAAATAATGGATATTCCTCTTTTGTCCCATGTTTGGGGGGAGGGGGGGTCACCCAATTCTATGTTATCCTCCCTTCTTGTGACATTAACAACCCTTATCGTTCAAATTTCAAATTTTGGGTTAATTTACTTTTCACCCTAAGGAGGTGAAAAATGGTAATTCTTTATTTTTTTCTTATACCCACCTTTCCACCTGATGGGAGCTCTGGGGGTGGAATAGGGAGGGAGGGTGTTGAAGAAATGAGATCACCCACACTTTCTTTTCCCATATTTTCTAACTCTCCCTCCAAATTATTTTCCAAATTGCATTCACCTTATTTTTTTGTTATTTTCTTTTCCTTTTTATTTATTGTGTTATTCTCTTCTTATTATGACTATGTTATTTTCTCTTCAACATCATTTTACATCATTATATATCTTATAAAATCTAAAGGTTACATATATTATCTAATGGTTAATTTTATTAACCATTATTTGTTTACACTTATTTACCTTCTTAACTACCAATTAGAGGATATTTACATGTATACCATAGTATATATGCATTTTAATTATATAAACTATTATATTGTATTCATGAAATTATTTGGAACATGATGCCAAGCTCTTTAATATACCATACTTATATTGTGGTATGATTGTAGCTTCTACAATGTATTATGATATGATTTTAGCATCTATAGTGTATAATAATTCTCTTATAATTTTTTTGAAGAATATTTACAACACACATTATGTACACTTAAGCATATATTCTTACATGTTTATGTTCATAAGGCATATGTACAATAATTTACAAGATTTTAGGTCACATATATTTGAGGTGCATGTTCTAAAAATTCATTTTACAATTTTAGGGAGCATGATACTAATTCATGCACACTTACAGATTCATGGGGAATAATAACATTTTCAATACAACTTATACATTCAAGTTGAATGATATTGATTTATACACATATACACACATTTATATTTGAGGGGAATGATGTTAGTTCATGCTCACATACATAATAATATAGTTTACAATTTAATGGAAAATGGTTGTAATTATAATTCACACTTATGAAATCTATGTCAATTATGGGGGCATGCACATTATCTATTATATTTTGATCATATATACTATTATACATTGAGTGAAACTACACATTCAAAATTTTATTCATAATAGGGTCATGAACATTATTCATACATTTTCCATCATGCCCATTGTTAACATGGATTAAACCTAATTAAATTAGAGCAACATGTTATAATTAAATCTATTAGTCATATGCAGTGGTTGATTCATGTTTAGTGATGTGTTAAGCTTTAAAATATGCTTAACATGCCACTCATTAACACAACATAGATTTATCATTTAATCTTGGGATTTTTATTCAAATAACCACTTATAATCTTGTCCATTTCCATGGATAGGAAATAAAAAAATCAAAGTTACCTTTTCTTTTCCATAGTGACTAGGTCAAATTCTAACCCTTGACAAATCCATTTTTCACAACAAGAGCACACTCAATGAGAATTATCCATGATTAACACCATACATGAACACATATAGGTGTAGATTCTATTTGAATAATGTTTCATACAACTATAGACTATTTATGTAATTAAAAATATATCTAATCCCATGGATCATCTCTTTTAGGAATGATGAAACAACATTGGAAATAACAAAAATCCAAAATTCACAATAATGAAAACATGTTTACATTCTCTTTTTACCCTTTTATAATATTTTTAGTTACACTAAAATGCTATATTAAAGGTAGAGAAAATGAGGATACCCAATTTCAATATAAGCCTTGTTTCATAAAAATTTTAAATAATTTTTACATGTATTCATCTCAAAGCATGAATTAAGTACTTGGTGTAACATTTATCTTATTATTCTTATTATATTATTGATTCCATTTGTGTAAATTAACTCCTTATGCTGTTATAACTATCTTCACACAACATATCACAAATATATTTAGATATTCATGTCACCCTTGGATTTTGGTAAGCTTTGGATAAGTTCTGATATTTATGATAAGTATTAATTATCAATACTAACCAAAAATTGTAGAAATAAACCAGACCCTCTTTAAATTTCTTTTGGGTGTGTTTCATTTATGATTGTTGTATGGGAATATTTTAGATTTTTTTATTATATTTTTTGTGCCATTAGTTCCTTAATTCAAATATAAAGACTCATATATATATATAAGTGAATATAGGTTATGTGTACAATAGTGATACAATATTATGGTGAAAAATTAGATAATCATGCTTCAAATTTGCATGGTAAATAAGCAATGAGTTTTCTAACCACTTGCTAGCCATTCATTAATAAATTTAGTATATTAAACAATATACATTGTGAAAATATTAATTGAGACATTATTAAAAACACTTTATATATTATATTAATCTAACCTATTAATCCAAATTAGGGTAAAACAATGTGTATGGCATAACATAGTAAGGTAGATCTTACATTTAAATATGCTCCACATCTATATGTTCATGTCATGTGTAAATTATATTTCTTAAATCCCACTCATGTATAACATGAAAATAATGTGTGTATCAAATGTATATGTAATCTACCCTGTATATAATAAATTAAATAAAATAAACATGTATTACATAAGTTATGATTTTTTATTTTTTGAATAATGTTATTTTTTGCCTTTTTTATTGTTCAAATATGACTATGTGAAGATTATAGGCCTAATATGACATCAAATGGGTGAAAAAATTCATATGGAGACTCTAGTAATAGTGTGATAAACTTTGGATATAAAATATAATAAAATTCCCAAATGTCATCATATATATGTATGATAATTAGTTTTATATTTCATTTTTCTATTTCTCATATTTTATACATACATATTGAATTTTATTTTTCTATATATGAGGGATCATGACCTATATTATGAAATACCTTAATTTTAATTGTCTTTGATTCTTTTATCTTTTGGTGCTCATTTTTTCCATCATGAGGCATATTGATTATATTTTATTAATACAATAATGAAATATATTTATTTAGAATATTTTAATATAACATTCATCCTTTTAATCTATTTTTTTCTAAGTGGATCCCCTAATTTCTTTCCTAGGCACATGGAAAATTTATCAATGACATTTGGGACAAAAGTTATTGGTAATTTAATATGTTTGATTGATCCATCACAATGTATATTATGGTTAAATTCATCCATGTTATGACCAAAATATTTTAATAATGCAATGCTTCATGTTTTTTCCCCCTCTTACTCATCAATATAAATATTTAGTTAATAATTACCCTCAATGTGTGATTGAACAATCAAGATGTCATTTTGTGTTTGCTTATAGTATCTATATGATATATTCTAAGGTTGATTCCTATTAAAAACCACTATTGGTGGATTGTGTTATATCATATTTAAAGTGATGATACCTTTTTTAATTAAGCATATAAATCTTTTTCTCTAATGCCATGTAATTGCATGTTTCATGCATTTTTATTATTTGATAACTAAAAAATTGATTTCCTTTCTTTATTTGAAAATATACCAATAACTCTATCTTGAGTGGTATGTAGAGAAATAAAATGCTTATCAAGTAACATAATTATTATAATTATTAGTTGATTTTGTGAAATATTAATTTTTAATCTAATAGCAGTTTATGTATCCATGAGCTCTACACTATGTACTGAATATATCATAAACACTTGGTATGCAACTTTGATGCATTATGAAATATGTTGTGCTTCTTATTTTATAGATGCTAGTTTTGAAAAAGTATTGTATCAATGGAGTGATTATATTTGGATCATGTTATCATGAATTTAAATTACAAGTGCTTTCATTTTTATCCTTAGAAGAATTTGAAAGAGATGCCTTTTCTTTATCCAATTTAGTATGACTCTTCTCTTTTGAATCATCTCAATTCTATTATAGACTAATAGATGTATAATTTATTTGAGACTAACACTCATATATGTTCATTGAAACTTAATTATCATCATTAGAAATATAATAATATTCAATAATTATATAATTGGTATCCTTAGAGTTTACTTATAAAAGAATATCTTGTATCTTCTCTTCTTATGTGTCATTTTCTTTCTCGTTTCATTGATGTATCTAGAGTTTGCTCTTTTTTGTTAGCTTTTATTTAATCTCTAATTTCATTTTTACCTATGTTTTTGGTGGTATGATTTATGGTGAAGGTATTATGGTATAATAAAACTCATTATATTTTTCACCACATTCATTACTATGTTATACTACTTTGGATTATTTGAATAACTAATTATCTATAGGATATGTATACATATTTAAATTATGAAATAACTTTAAGAAATGATGTAGGGTAAATGGTACAACTTCCATTGTGTGAATTCATGGTCTACCTTAGAGTAGCTTTTAATTAAAATGATTTGGCATCACATGAAATACAATAGATAGTGTTTTAGGGCCCCCTATCACATTCAAAGTAATTTATCCTAACACTTGGTGAGGAACATTGTCAATTACTCTAATGTTTCTATCTAATTTATTAATATAATCCATAATTATATCCATTGTTTCTATAAATGTAATTTTATAGGTATTCACTCCCCATCCATTATCTATCAAGACATGTTTAACTCCATTATTTTATATTTTCACTTAAATGAACAATGGGAGATTTTAATATATAATATGTTAAGTAGGAAATTAATAATTATAAAATAAATATAAGGTATTCACTATTATTTAATGTAATGACAATTTATTCAAAGAATGTAGGTTTTCCATCATTTAGTATAGTTGTGCCACATAATGTTGTATATAGGATATCCTTGTAAATAGTTAACCTCTTGAGTAGATATATTAAATAGATATTAGATTTAGTATTATTAATTTTTTAAATAATATCATACCATTTAGTTTCATTATTTTCCATATTGGAATGTGGAGGGGGATGAGGAGCGGAAATATGACTTAATTATGGTGTGCATGATGGGGCACCTTACCTCTTTATGTAGTGATAACATGGACCTAAGAATACAATATAATATTAATGAAAATAATGGGGGAAATATGGTAGCTATCATAGTATTAAAATATAGGTGAGGAGGAATAAAATGATTCTTCCATGCCCTTTGATGTTGAGTGGTCAAATTTTGAGTGATCTCTAGATGTTTGCTAGATAGATCCTAATGTTAGGCTTGGCATGCATATGTAACAATCTATTTGGATAATTTAAATAAATAATAGAGATAAGGAACATGTGTACACCTCTTAAAATCTCAATCACTATCAATGACCAATATCATCTGACTAGTGCTAGAACTATCCAAGATGGAGAAGATAAGGATATGGATAATAGTGAAAATATGCTTTAGATAATGTAAATGTTAGGAAAAATATAGTGGTATCTTATATGTATATTTTGTAAAAAAAAAGTAAGGTCAATCCCATAGAAAGATGAATAGCTAAAAGAGAATGTAAGAAAGAGTTAATTATGAATTCACAAGTCATTTATGTTAAATATTAGTTAAAATTAACATTTCAATATATATAATATAGAAATTATGTGTCTATGCATGGTTACATCAATTATTTTATGTAATTTATTACTTGTGTATGAATGTGTTTATTTTTTTCATCCTTGTTCATAGAAGACCCTCTCATTGTTATGAACTTTGAGTCTTGTCCTTTTATTGTCTCACTAATTTGCCTAGTCATTAAGTTGTTTATGTCACTAATTTATGTGGTCCATTAAATTATTTGTTACCTATATCCATGATGTTCATGATGAATATTATATACTATTATTTTAGCCATGATGTCTATCTTGTATATTATTATGCTTTTTTGGTGCCTAAATTGTACTAGTCTCTACCTTGCACTTATGGGGACATGTTACTTATGTGTGTTCTCATTTCTACATATAATTTTATTATAGGAATATTTAATGAAATTTGGGGAATTATATTTGTTCCTATATTTATTTTGTTTTTTAGTATTATACTATCTTTCCTACTTTAGATTTACTCTTTTACACCATTCGTTAGTATTGACTATATTTAAATTTTATTGAATGTGATTTATGATATTAACACTTTAAATCTATAATTTTCCTCACATATGATTCACTTAAAGTTATAATTTGAGATGAGTGGTTGCAACATAGGGATTCATCCCTGACCTAAAAATGGGGGCATATATTAAGGTATATTTAAAAGTAATGGAGGAAACTTGAGTGAATTTGATAAAACTTGAGAAACTTTATCTAATTAATTAATCAATAATTTGAATGGGTCCTAGTGACTCTTATAGAAGCATTGGTTATGTTTCAACACATATCAAAGTATAGTTTTAGAATAAATTGTTAAAAAACTTAGAGAAAATATTAGACATGTGTATTCATTCATATTATCTCTTTTAAAATTATAATTTTCAAAATTTAAACCTTGAAAGTTTAAAATTTTAACTTCAAATATTAGCCATGAGTATTAACTAAATGTAATAATTGAAACTTATTTTAGTAATATATAAAATAAATGAAAATGGAAGATTACCTTGAGTAAATCATAAAATATCCTTGATTCATTCCTAGGTAAGTGAAGGCACGCATTTTAAATTATTCATATCTATACTGTGACACATGCATGCATTCACTCACACTCACAAACCCATGTTAAAGTGGGGAAATTATATAAAAACCTAATTATTATATATAATAATGTCTTATCCATAATTTATCATATTTTACATGTTTGTGTATCTTTTATTATTTATATGACTTACTCAACCCCAAATTGGTATTTATTTAGCCTTTAAATAAAATATAAACACTTAAAAAAAATATAATAATTGGCATCCGTGGACTAAATCTCATATATTTTCATGTTTCTCATTGATATTTGAGCCTTTATTTTTTCTAGGTTAGTTCCACACCTTGGTTATTTTATCCTAGGTAGATCTATACCTTGCACAGGTCTATACCATTTTCCTTTTCAGGTCCATTTTCCTATTTCCTTTGATCTTGATCCTTGAATGTCATATCTGGTCATTTATAAAGTTAGTTAAGACATACCATCTTATATAAGAATTAAACTATATATATATTATTCATGGTAAAAATTAAGGGAATCATATGAATAAGGGGTCATCATATAAATATCAAGGTCAAGACCTAGATTAAGATAAGCATTGAGTTACTTTACTCTTTATATTTCAAATTGATCTTCATTGAGTCATATCTTATTAGTTGTAAAGAAGTTAACGATATTGGTTTCTCACTATATCCTTATATCAAATGAAGTTTTTATCTTCCATGTAGATACGTCATCACTTATATGGAAGATTGAAGGTTAAAACCCATTTCTTGAGATATTCCATATAAATTCGCTTTGAACTATGTGGAGTTTTAAATTTAACATGTGGGATACATATATTTAAACATGGGTTTGGTAATTTATTTAATAAATAACCCATTTATTTTTTTAAATATCAAGCTAGGTCAAAGAGAAATAATTATAAATTCATTTCATTATGCCCAGAATATCAAGAAAGTGTATGTACAAAACTATCATAAAAATAAGAGGTGAAATAGTGATAAAAAAATTAGGTCTTGAAACCCTACACATTTATACTTAGTAAAAGAAAGACAAACCTAGATATTGGATCTAAATAGATTAAATATTCCTAGGTCAAACCCATGCAAGATGTGAAATTATCTTGTGAGATCAAAAGGTCAAATTAGAGTTATATAAATGGTGCACAATAAGATTGCATATTCATATTTCTAGATCTAGAGTTTCAAAATATTAAAATAGTAAGGTGTGATCATTCTTGATCCCTTTGTACTTACTTTACATATCAAAGTTGTTTACTTATTTGTCTTTATCATTGTTAATTAGCCAATTTGGTAGATTTGAATTCTATTTTCAAATTTATATTATTAGATATATTCATTTCAATAGTTTATTCCTATTTTTATTTAAAACTATAATTAGGGTAAACACTTACATAAAGTCAAATTGGATGCTTTGGAAGTTATTGAGTCAAATTTATTATGAAAAAGATTTGTGCTAGGGTTTCAAGGATTTTTTTGGGTTGTGCATTATAAAATGTTAAATTTTAATTAATAATTTTAGTTTTTATGGGGAATGCATCTTTTGGTCAAACAACCCCTTTAGTAAATGTTATTACATTAGTAATTAATGCTATTGATTAATTATTTGTGTTGGTAGTGTAATAGGTTGGTTAGTTTTTAGTGATTGATCCCTATAGTTAAATAATGAGTTTGAGATGTTTTATATAAACTTTCATATATCAAGTTATGAAAATCCACTCAAATTTTCATATGATAATAACATTGTTTTTTCAATATGTAACTTTTTTTCAATTTAGTTGTGGGTAAATAGATACAAATGGTATCAAATAATGCATGGATCCAAACATCTGAATAATACTTGAAGAGTTAGGAAGTAAAGATGAATCCATGGTATAATTAGTGAAGAAGATCAAAGATTAAAAAAATGAATATCCTTATTCTAATTGTTAATCTGGTGTTCAAACTACCATTTTTTCCATCGATCTTTTGATTTTTTAAAATGATAAGAGAGAAGGAATGAAATTTAATAACATGAGTCAATGTTCTAATATTTTTTTCCTAAAAATGTGTTTCATTAGCATTTCAAATATTTCTAAGGCATTTAAAAACATTTTTCATTGGTTTTTACTTGTTCAACACCAATAAAGCATGATATCTACATTAAGATTCATTGAAAGTTGTGGATAAACATTTTTTTGGGCTCAAATAAAGTTGTTGTTAGCTTTTAATTTTCATTTAAAGTTACTACTAGGAAACATGTTGCCTATCCTAAAGCATTAACATATAAAAATATGGCACTTTAATATTATAGAACCTTACAAATGTATTGTATACCTGATAAAAAGGCATTCAACCTAATGTTAATACCTAAAATTAATATTTAAAATGTAAGGGGAAACATAAATCTACCTAGAGTACTCAAACATACCTATAAAGAATTAAAATATTAATTATTGCTGAAAAATCCCTACCTGAAGTGTACTTTGTTGGTTTGAAGGGTAAAAAAAGAAATTATTGGTGATGTGGCATTACATACTTACCTAAAGGTTAAATGTAATTCCAAAGAATCAAAATGGCATTAAACCTAGTGAAAATGGCATTGGAAGTCAACTAAAAATCTGGTCATGTTTTATTATTAAATAATTTTTTAGATGTAAAAATAGCAATGTGGGTCCCCCAAATCATATCTATCTTTGAAAAAAATTATTTTAAATTTTGGGTGGTTTATGTTTTACTAATGAAAATTTTTAATAATAGGAATTTAATTTATTATTACTACGTTTTTATTTTTAATTGGTCAAAAGGTCAAAGAATAAAGATTTATATAGAAATTTGTGAGATTATGTTTCAAATGTTTGCATAGATAAGTTGGTTTGAAGGCTGAAATTAAGACATTTATAGGCAAGAAGTCTTGAGTTCAAATATATCCATATATAATTTTGTTTAAAGTGTCTATAATACCATTAAAATATAATATTTATCATGTGGTGAGATTATTTCTCCAAAGTGCACATAGGTGAATTGGTAAAAAATATTTTGTCCCAAATTTTAGATAAGTAGAGGCCAAGATGTTGAACCCCCCTAATTTCAAAAAAAAAATTGAATTCCATAATTTTTAGTTCATTAAGCCTATGTTATATGGCCTTTTTCTAGTTGATCTTATACACAACTATATCTATGTAACCACTCTTTCCCTAGGTTTTATATTTTCCTAAATCCATCGAAAGGGTAGTTTTTTAATTTTGGAGTCTCCCCTTTTTAATTTTTCTGAAAAATGTATTAATGTCGATAAAAATTGATTTTAAATGTATAATAGGTGTATTTATGGATTATGACACCCAAATATTACTATAAAACTAAAAATGGGAATATTTTTCTTAAAAACCATGAATGTAACATTCTTATTCACTACTTGTGTTATTAAAGACAACAAAATTACATTTCAAGGTTTAAATTCCCTCAAGATCTTATAGGTTGATAGAGTTAACAAACCACATAGTTTTACTTCATTGATATGTATAATATTGTGTTATGTTGTAGTGACATTTATGGATAGATAGGAATTTGTGTTTTCTATCCAAAATTTTGGTTTGTAATTATTTGATATTATTAATGAGATATAGAATGAGTTATTTGGTTTATTTTTATTTGCATGTACTTCACACCTATTATATCATAAGGGAAGATAATTTATTTGTTTCAATTATATATATGGTGATTATACAAATGATTTGGGTTTTTAGCACTAATAGTGTTGAGAAAAGAGAGGTAAGTGTTGTTGGGCAATAGGCTAGATGTGCCATACATAGGTATTGAATAGTCACTTAGATAAGGGTTGATGTAGTTGAGAATTCACATTATATTTCTTATATAGTATGGGTAAATAATGGTTAGAGGGGATGATTATTCCCATTAGGATGTTCATCACTCATGTCATGATCTATGGATCACATTTTTATAAAGCAACAAGTTGATTAGTACTAAGATGCATAGATTGCCAATTTTTAGGTATAAAAAATACTATTAGATGGATTTAATTTCATGTTTATGTGAGTAATATCATATAACCCATTTGATAAAGGTGTTATTTTGAGTCATGTGATCCACTTTTTTTAATTTAATTAATAATGTTAGTTTTTATGGGGTACGGATCTCCTAGTGAAACACCTCCGATAAATTTTACTATATTATTAATTAATGATAGATATTAACTAATTATGTTAGTAGAATAATATGTTAGTTTTTAGTTTTTAGTTTTTTGTGTCCCAAAATTAAATAATGGATTCAAGACATGCTATATAAACTTTCACATAGCAAGTAATGAAAACCCAATCAAATTTTCATATGATTTTCACCTTATTCTATCAATATGTACTTTTTTTAAAAATTTACCTATGGGTGAATAACTAAAAATAAGGAAGTGTACTCTTTTTGATTCATATGTAAATACAAACCTCTCATGGAGATAATTTTGGGCTATATGACACATGTTTTGTAATGTATGTATGTTGATGTGAATATAAGGATGGATTATGTGAATGTGATGAGTCTTTTAACCTTGTTCTTTGTTTATATGTATGAATTTTAATATATAATTAATTTAATTTAATTTTATTTGGATGATTAAATATATATACTTTATTATCATAACATGGGATCTTTGCATTGTCTTTCAACACCTTAGGTGATTGCTTAAGTGTTAAGGTTTAAATGATATGTTTATGATGTAATTCTGAGTTTGCTCTTTTCTATTTTCATAAGATTAATTTTATGTAGACATTTTATGATATATAAAAATTAGTGTAACAATGTGGTTTAAAATTATTAAAACCAAAATTACAATATTTTCCATTAAATTTTTTTAAAAAAAATTAACTTCTAATTTGAATGAGATCCTATTGAAGTTGTATCTTAAGAGAAATATCCTAGTCTAGGCTTTCACAATAAAATTAGTTAGGATAAATATATAGTGAACATAATATAAGTTGGATAGAGAAATATTTATTCAATCAAAAAGAGATTCTTAAATTCAAAGTTATGAGATTGTTAGACCATCAAAGTCATACTTGGGTTACTTGTCACCAATGTGGTGGTTATGGTTGTGAACTATGGGATAGTCACAAATGAGTTTGAAATTGAGGAAAATATAAAGGATATAAAAACATATAATCAAAAAAAATTTAAAATCAAGCCTTTAGTTCCCTAAAAAATAATCCTTGTTTAAATAGGGACTTCGCTAGTAAAGGTAACTACTATGACTAGGTTACTTTGTACTTAAAAAATATATAAATATGAGGATTAACAAGTGGTATAAGATGTCAAGAGAAGAATATATGCATAGGATTAATAACACATGGATTAAAAAACCCATAAATTTATGAGTATATGATATATTATTTCAAATTAATACCCAAACCTTAATGAAGAAATTAAAAAAATACATTAATGAGAGGTTTAGAATAGTCATGTGTAGAAATAAAAGAAGAATAAAATAAAAACAATACAAATCACATAATTAAAATAAATTTATAAATATTTTAACAAGGCATACATATTGGTTTAAATCAAATAGAAGGAAAATAAACTCATAAATCAAATAAGGACTAGTTCCTATAGGCTCAAATGTGAGACGAGATGATGTATGACTCCTAAAGAAAAATGGGAGGAAAGATTATGTTCTTTGAACCACAATTGTAGTATAAATAGAGAATAATTTAATCCTTGAATGCCTAATTATAATAAAATTTGATTTAAATAAAATAAAACATAGAGAGTTGGATAGATGTTAGATCTATTTAAAAAGACTAGGATAAAAGGGTTGGAAGAGTTCATAACCTAGATCAATAAGAGAAAGAACAATATATTTGTAGATATTAAATTTTGGTATTAATTAAATTATAATTACAAGATTTATATATAATTACCATGCATGACTTAATCATTCAAACATGATCCTTATCCTTGATTATCTCACACCTACATGTTACCTTATGAGTATGACCCTTCCATTCTATTGTTACACATATAAAATAACCTCACTATGTGTTTCAAAAAATATAATATCCTACACAAACATGCCCAAATTCTTAGTTTAGTCCACATGTATACAAGTTTCTAACATCAAACTTGGTCAATATCACTAGTTAATATTGACCTTAGTCGAATAGAACTGATCTTCTACCAACAATGACTACTTATTAAATCAAACATTTCCTAAGGGTCATATCATCTTATTAATATGTTATCAGTGTCATAAATTACCCAATTGAACTCATATGTATGTATGTATTTATTTATGCATGTATATATACATGCATATATTGATTGTTGGTGTGTAAGGGTTTCCTACACTTTTATTTAGCTTAGTTATGTGTTCTTTGTGTACATTAGGGAAGTTTATCCCACACATATGAGGATTTTGGATTGATGATTTTATTCCACCTATTTTTGGGAATTTATTCCCACATTCATGGTATGCTTGGGATTCACCTAACTTCCACCTATATGTACATCCCTCTGTGAGATTTATAAATATGATATATTTGGAGTCTTGTGTATTGTGCTGAGCTACTTAGTTACAAGTTGCGAAAACTTTGAGAGATATGATAAATATGAGCTTTGATAATTTTATATACAATCCATATCCATTTATTAATACATCTATTATAGTTTCTTCTCATTTCTTGATTTCTAGGTTTAACAAATTTGTGTGTTCATCTTTTTTGTCATTAGTCTTGAGCATCCATCCTTTGACAAATATTATATGGTATCAAATCCCCAAGTTCTACTAAAAACATTATTTTTTATGTTATTATTAATACTTAAAATGTTGAGTTTATTAATATATTGTATTATTCCAAATTGTGAGAAAAAAACTTGTAGATCTATGTGTTCATCTATATTTTTTTCTCCTCTAACTATCACTTAACATTCTCATTTTCATGTAAGGATATTGGGGAGATCAAATATAATTTTTTAAGTCTGAATTCAATTTTTTTAACCTTTTTCTTGGTCCAATAAAATTTCTTGATATTTTCTCCATCTATCATTCAATTGGTTTTCTCTCCCTAAGCCTCTAATCAAGGTTTCTTTCACTTTTTTGTAAATATATTTTTTAATTAAAATACTTTTAATTTTTAAAACTTATCTTAGAATTTAGATAATCACTCAAAAATATTTTTGGGTTTCGTGGATCTCGTTTTCAAATTTCTATATAATTTTAAATTTTAAATTTTCACTAAAAATTAAAAATGTTATCACATTTTTACTAACTATGGTACTATTCACAAAAAATGGGTTTAAAAAACCATATTCTTTGGTAAATCATGGTTTTCCCATACATTTTATTGTTTTTTAAATATACATGTGGTTTTTAAAAATTATTGGATTTAAATTTATTAAATGGGAGACATAATCAAGGTAGGGACAATATCTTTGAGATATTAAAAAGGGAATTTTTTTAACTTATTTTTTTAATTAAAAATAATATTATTGTAATGGTGGATGAATATGTTTTGATTCTTTTTGCATAATTTTTTTTTTTAGAGATATTATTGTGGGAAAATTTATTAATGTAAATGATATTTTTATTATTTTGGCATATCTCATATTTTTGCTTGATGAATATGGAGGGCGAGGCTTAGTTTGGCAAGAGGAAAAAACCCCACACAAGCAAAAAAATATTTCTTCTTCTCCTTCTTGGCCCATTTTATATATGCATTCTCTCATTTTATATGTATTATCAATATATCTTGACATACCTCTTAGGTTGTTTAACTTTTATAATGTTTATTTCTTAGTTTGATATCATAAGCATTGATTACTCATGGATGCATTATCGATCGAGTCTGACACCCAACATTGAGAATGATATGTAATTGTAAACTTTAGGGGGTAATTATTGATTATATTAAGGGGGTTGTTATGGGCCCTACATTATATATTATGGACACATAGATTTATTGACTTACATGTGCCATTTTTGTGACCACTACATTAATAGCTCTTATATTCTTGGACACATTCTCAGTTGAGCCTAACATCCATTCTATGAATGTGAATTGTCTTTCTATAGTGATTTTCTCATTTCATTTATTTAGTGTCTTATCTTGGTCAGTCAAATCCACTTGAGAGATACCAATAGATGAAGAGAGTTGATTTTATATCATTGGTTCTTCTTGGAAATAAAAATATGCTCCATGATGGATTTACATAGAACACTTACTCACATAACAAGACCTTATTCCATTTTTATATGGACAGATCTCTATTCCCACTGACTCTTGTCAATATAATGACTTGGGAGAACTGTTGTGACTATGTCTATAGTCACGTATTGAGAACATAGAGTGTTTCTTCACTATTTGGATAACTCTTCAGTCTCTTTTTGGATATTCTTCTAAGATTTATATTACTCCTCCTCCTCTTCCTATTATATCTTCATATATTGTTGTACTCTCTCCTCCTAATTTTAAGGACTCTATCATTTTAAATGAGTTTATAATTATTGAGAGTATAGACAACTCATCTATTCATGTAGATATTCATTCTATGGATTAATGGGATTTATTTGTAGTGTCTTCTTTAGTTTTAAGAATTGTTGAGCCATGATATACACTTCACATGGACATTATTTTAATAAATGTTCCATTTCATCATTCTAATGGGTATAATTCAATTTAATTGCATTCAATTCTCGTACATGATATTTTAGACCTATGCCACACAAGATTTAGACCATATTCAAAAACCTTTATACTTCTACCTAGATCTTCCATTATGGAATCAGAAAAAAATCAATACACATATCATCTTATTCATTTAGCAAAGGGATGATAGATTATTTGATGTGGATGGAGATTTTATGATCTTCAGGCAAAGAATCTCATTATCAACATTGTTCATCTTTTAAGCTATACTTAGAGTGCAAATTCTTCAACATAATCTTTGGGGGGATTCTAGCCTTCTCTTCTTTTCTCTCTCTCTCTCTCTCTTTTGGGGCGGGTGGGGCGGTGGGTGGGAGAGTTTCCTGTGAGTTTTCTCCTTTTCTCAACTTTATGGTAATTTATATGTAGTTTATTAACTCATTAGGCCTTGATTCTAAGACCCATTTCTTATACCCACCTAAGCTACACTTAAGGGGGGTGTAGGTTTGTAGGGTTTTACTACACTTCTATTTATCTTACTTAGTTGTGTGTTATTTATGTACATTATGGAAGTTTATCCCACGTTTATAATTATGTTATATTTATGCCTCTTTTCCACCTATTTTATGGAAGTTTGTCCCACATGCATGGTATGGTTTAGATTTATCTAACTTCCACCTATATGTGCATCCCTTTATGAGATTTATTGATATGGTATATTTAGAGTCTTGTGGATTATGGCGAGATACTTGTGAGTTGTGATAGCTTTGAGATATTTAAGAGTTGTGATCTCTGAGAATTTTTTATGAAATCCATATCCATTTTTGAAGACATCTATTATAGTTTCTACTCATTTCTTGATTTCTAGCTTCAACAAATCTGTGTGTTTGATCTTCTTATCATCAGTATTAGACATCCATTAATGGGATAATATTACATACATACATATATAAAGGTATAATTTAATATGGTTTTAATTTAATCAAATATTATTTTATATGATATGCTAGTATTTTACACTTGTCAAATAGAAATCATGGCATAACCCTTCAGTTTACGACCTTCCTAATACTAAAATTCTCACATTCACCATATCATTATGCCTAAATACTTATCCTATAGTATGAACCTGATAATTAAATGAATCATATTATCTATATCCCATAGTCTACATAAAACATTATTTATATCCTACTCATAAAATTATAGATCCTTAAAAAATTTCTATCCTGAAGGACACTATTAGTTGTGCTAGTGTCTAAATTTTGACACTAGTCTCCTTGACTTCTAAATAATAATGTTATAAAATATTTTTACATGTATGGCTTGGCCTATGGTATTCCTTTAACCCTCCTCTGATATAATTTTGAAATTTGTGGTATAAATACAATCAAATGACCATTCATTAATGAAACCAATCAATCATCAAGGAATCTCACACTACACTACTAACAATCATTTGCACAACTAAGTTATACTACCATATTTCCAAATTTATCATAGGATAAATTTTCATACAAGTTTGAAGCATTCAAATAGAATCCCATTGGAATTATTTTTCAATTTATAATGTAGATCACTACATGTTATCACATATAACAAATTACATAATTATTCACATACAAGCCCACAAAATGAGGACAACTACATTAGTATGACTTCGTCTTTAGAATATATCAATATGTAGGTAACACACATTGATAAAAGGGTATTTGGGTCATATTTAATTCACTTTATCCCACTAACCCCTAGATTTCAAGGTGACATGCATAAATTGGAGGACCCAAGGTTTTGAATAAAAGATTGATATCCCAAACCTATGTACATAATATGAATATAGAATATACAAGATGATAGTAAATCCTAACAGGTAAAGTTAGTCATTTTATAAAAGGACCTATATGTCATACCATGCATAAGTATATAAAATGGAATAAAAGTGTTTACATTAATTTTTAGATCTTAGTGGTAGTGTCCAAGTTGACAAAGTGCTAAATTCTAGAATATGACAAATGACATGAGATAATAAACCTATATCCTTATACACCTAAATTTTATAGATATATCTACACATCAAAAAATATTAAAATAATTATTTCTCCTTCATGTTTCTACATCAAAATTACTATTTTGGTTTTATACTTTCCATATTGAGCATATTATCAGATTCAACATATTTATTATAATATTATAAATTTGAAATCCTTTAATTGGATTTATTTTATAATAGCTTACTCTAAGTTGATTATCCTATTCCTCTTTACCCCCTACGACCCCCCCAGAAAAACCCAATCTAAAAAGGGTTAGACATTTGCTGAGACTGGCCTATGAGTCTTCTTATGCTAGCATAACTTGCTCTAGGGTTTTTAACCTTCTAAAATTCTAAATTGTTGTGATTACTTTTTAGATTTAATTTTTTATACATTATTAGCATATTTTTTTTAATTTATAATAAATGAAATTTTTTAATAACAAATATAATTTTAAAACTTAAGATAAGTCATTAATTAATCATATAAATATAAATCATGAATTAATTGATGCATTTTTGTATGTTACATGATATGAAAATAGTAAAATGATAAGTATAACGCATCCAAATCTCATGATGTTGAAAACTTATGTGGTTCTAATACAAATTATATCCCATTATCCATCTCCTTGATTACACCATTTAAATATTTGTGGTGATAATAAAAATTCTATCCCATTATCCATCTCCTTGATTACTTTTCAGATTTGATTTTTTCTATATTATTAGCATATTTTTTTTTAATTTATAATAAATGAAAAAATTTAGTGACAAATATAATTTTGAATCTTAAGATAATGCATTCATTAATCATATAAATATAAATCATGAATTAATTGATGCATTTTTGTATGTTACACAAGATGAAATTAGTAAAATGTTAAGGATAATGCATACAAATCTCATGATGTTTAATATTTATGTGGTGTTATAACAAATTGTATCCCATTATCCATCTCCTTAATTACACCATTTATTCCCATGTCTAGTGGTGGCACTATTTATGTTTTCAAGCCATTATTCCCCAAAGGTTAAACACATATTAGTAAGTCCTTTATGGGAACAATAAATACTTTAAATCAATTACCAATTTTAATTATTACATCAACACAAGTGTTTTTTTCATCCCATTTGGTAACTTCTAAATATGAAATCTCAATTGTAATGGGTCTATTATGAAAATCCTTATCCAAGTTATTTGATATTTGGAATCTAAGGTTAAAAATATTGGGCATAATTATTTAAAATGTACTCATCGTATTTATTCACATGTATTACATAATACTATTTCACATAAGATATATTTACACCATTTTCAAATAGTTTTATAGCACCCAAATTCACACTTTATGTTGGAAAGGTTGATCCTAAGTAGTATATATGATATTTATATGTCACCTGACTTGAATATGATTCTAATGGTAAATTTTTTACAGAATTATTTTCAATAATATAAAATTACTATCCATTTATATGGTTTTATGATCTACTAGTATGATCAATGAAAACATTCAAATGTCTGACATATTAGATCCTAGCACATCTCTCAATCAACATCAGTAAAAATATGTCATATGCACAAATTTCCAAGATCAAGAAAGGAAAAATTGATCCTATCAATTGATATGTTTTGAGCTACAATACAATGTTGGTCAAAATGTCAAATCGAATGAATTATAAATAACTTCAAGAAATCTTTAAAAAAAGTTTAATTTCACTACTACATGAGTCTATTATCTTCAATAAATTTAAATATTTTAGTGACTTATGCCATACTATCTAAAATTGAGAAATGAAATTTATTTCATTGAAAAAAATTAAGTATGTACCAAACACGCCATCTACATATCCTACCAAGTTTCATATCAAACCAAGCTATAAAGTAAAACCTATAGAGGATAAAAAGTAAACAACACCGATTGTTAAAACAATTTCATAGAAACCTAACCATCTTATCCAATAAAATGAACCTAAGAGCTAATTTACATGATTATCTAATTTTTTAGTTTTTCTCATTAAGAATATAGTGAAGTGCCATCTTATATTTGCCCCTCCTTTAGAGGTTGATATGAAATGTCTTCAACCAAAATGATATCATGCAAATGCTTATTATGACTATCACCAATGTGTTAGGCATTATACAAATATATGTTACAATTTAAATCAAAAAATACAAGACCTTATTAATATCAAATCTATCACATTTGACTTTCCTCCAAATGATTGAGGGCCACAACCTAGTCATCTTCAGAACCATAAATTATCCAATAATCAATTACATGAACATTATAAGTAAACACTTAAACTAAAAATGGAATATCATGCACATCATCATATAACACATTATAAAAACCAATTATATGGGGTTATTATCACACTTAAATGTATAATACCTCCTATGCAGACATTCTATTATATTTTATGTGAAAAAAGTTATGGATGATGACTTAGATATTCATCCATTACTTATTATATCACATATAGATAATCATAAAAATGTTATGGATGGTAATTTTTATAGTTAAAATGTGTGTATCATGAAATTAGATAGACATTTTGGATATACACATGATGATTTATAACATTCAACTAAGATAGTCAAAAAATTCAAAGGAAAGAACAATGTGTTTTTGATGATAATGATTTATCTTAAAAGTTGGTCCACCACATGTGACCAAAATATTTTTAGTTATATCACATATGTGATTATTTGATATATTAATATGATTACCGTAGATTCATAATCTCTATGTAGTGGCCACCATAGAGCATATATGTCTCAATTATATTCATGTCAATAAATAAATCACAACTTGAGTGATTCATTATGAAAATCTACTAAAAAAAGAGAATTTTATTCTAAGATAAATAATTATAAAAACTATTAAGGGTAACCATGAGTATATGAATAATAAAAATAAAATATCCTTTCCTAGGTGGCCAATACTTGAGAGAGTGTTGAATTATATACTCAAAAGAGTCCTCATTTACACATACATGACCCAACTAGTTGCTAAGAGTATATCAACATGTTTCTGAGAGGGTGAAAATACACATAAGTATAGTTTAAGCAAATAATTCATGTAATAATAAGAAATGTGTTCCATGAACCAAAATAATTTTTCCTACTACTTCACAACCATAGAGTCCTATGAGGCATAAGAACAATATTATATATTCTTTAATTCTAGATTTGACACATATAAATGATCATTGGTAGCATGACTAATTTTTTGTATCCTCTTATATGTCTCAAGAACTATATGATAATCACTTAAATTATATGATTATATATAATTATCATTAAAAAATCACATTATTCAAAAATTAAATAAAAAATTCAAAAAAAATTAAATAAAGCAAAAATATAAAAATATCTAGAATACACATATTTACTAGCTTTTTCATGTATGTTGTTTACTTTATGATAGTAGATATCATCTCATTTCATTTCCATAAATTCATATATTACAATTTTACTTTAGTGTAATATGAAAATAAAATATATACATGATACATGATACATGATACATGAAGGTAAAAATGTTTGACCTTTCCTCCACCCATGTGAAACAATATGTTGGGGGATCTACTTCATTGATCATAATTGATATAGGTTACATTATTTTTTAATATATTTACATTATCATGTTGATATTATGTACCAACACTTACACATTTATATACTCATTCTTACATCTTACAAGGTTATATAAATATGGTATGCTACGAGACATTTTGTTAGACAAAATTAGTATGATATACTTATGTTACTTTTATTTCAATTATTCATCTTATACCATAACTTACTTGAGTGAAATTATTGTTTACTATATTGAGTTTATATTTTTTAATTTAAACATGTTCCTTATTTATTTTCCATAGTTACAATTCATGTTTTTTATTTGTTATTGGACATTTTAACATGTCCTCTACTTGAGTGTGCAACATTTGAATGTGCCCCTTGTTTATGGTCTTCTTATACCTCTTTTGTATGGCATTGAGTGTTATTATTTGTGTTTTTTATTTTATTTAGTTTATGATTATTAATTATAGAGGTCTCCATGATAAATATTATGTATATTATGGATTATTTTTATTGGATATTACAATATTTACTGATACATCTACTTAGACATGATACCACTATATGTTTCCTTACTACATGATTGATATAGATATGACATGGTTATCTTATCCCTTTGAGATAAGGTTAATAGTAGGTTATATTTACATCATCTTAAATGGAGATGGGAGTGGAATATCACTGGGGGGATATCAAAGAGACTTGAGTCCACACACATACATCTAGAAAAATTGGCAAATTTTCTATAGTTTGCTTAATTCAAGATATTACGAACTTGTCATTGATTTTCACATATTTTGAGACATATTTTTTCAGATTCATCATAGATGTTATATAAAGTTTATATATAAGAGTTAAAATTTTGATATATAATTTATTTTTAGGTACATTATAGGTGCATATTCCATTAAAATGTACTAAATCATATATACATAACCATAATATATACATATTTATGCACCAACCATGTCAAGATGCATGGATTGAACCTTTATATATCAAAAATAATTATATCACTTGATTGGTGTAGTTGATACTCAGTGACCTCAAGGGCCTTGGAACTACTACCCTTTTATGTTGTGATGTTTACACAATTTTACCTTGGATAGATTGGCTATAATTTATTTACATTTGAGTTGTGAAATTGAGATTTAGTACTATCAATGTCCTTGACAAAACTCATCCTTAAACCAAATTGGTAGAATGATGACCCTTGAATTATTATCTTCACATCTCTAAGGTATAATTTTGAACATCTCTTTCTCTCTAATTATTCAACAAGGAAACATCATCATGAAATCAAAGTACTAAAGAAACATGGTTGCATCAACACACATCCATTCCTTCATTATTATCTTTACTTACAAGAATTTCAATTATTCACTTTAATATTATATATAATGATTAAAATATATCATTTAATTGGTTTTAGGTAATACGTAAATAGAATTTTCAAATAGGGTTTAATAAAATCAAGGTGTGTTGAACACATCAAGAAACAAATTTATTTCATTTAAACCTACTAATTTCATCCTTACGAATTACTATATTAAATGGAAGGAAAATTTAGATACTAAAATATGATTTTACATGATATTATAGTATTTTAAACTTTAAAAATACTAACCATGTCTCAAACCTTTAGTTCATGATCTTCCCATTATTGAAAGTCTTAAATTCACCATCTCACTAAGCTTCACTACTTATCATATAGTCTGACCCTAAAATTATGATGAAATTTATCACACATATCACACAATATGAATAAAAACTAATTTATATCCTAAAAAAATAGTTATATATACTTATAAATGTTATATCTTGAAAGACACTAACATCTAGATTATGACACTAACATTAATGTCATTATCCCAACACTCATGCTACTGTCCTTATCTTCAAAATAATAAAATTTTAAAATATGTTTACATGTATGGGTCAAACTATGATATTAATTTAACACTTGTATGAGATAATTTAAAAATTTGAGATATAAATAAAAGTAAAATACCATTCATTGAGGACACTAATCAATCATTAATGAAGCTAACAATGCACTACTAAAAATCATTTTCAAAACTAAGTTAAAATATAGTATTCTTACCTATTTCTAAACATGACTTAGGATAATTATTATTATATGTCTAAAGCATTCAAATATTATCCCATGAGTATTAATTTTCAATTTAAAAAATAGATTACTAGTCGTACTTGCATATAACATATTGCATAGTTATTCACACACTATCCCTTTTAAGGGGGATAACTACATTGGTCTAAGGTCCTCTTTGGAGTATATGGATATGTAAGAAATACTCATTGATATAGGGGTGTTTTGGGCCAGCTTGACTTCACTTCATCCCACTAACTCCTATTTTACAAGGTGACATGGTCAAGTTAGAGGACCTAGGATTTTGAACAAAATATTGATATCCAAAACCTATGTACACTATCTAGATAGAAAATTTTCAAGGTGATATTGAACCATAATAGGTGTAGTTAGTCATTTTTAAAAATGACATATATTATATACTATACAAAATAATTAAAATTGGGATAGAAGCATTGACACTAGTGTCTAGGCTAAAAAATGCTAAGTTCTAGAATATAAGAAATCATTGTAGAGCATCAACCTATCTCCTTTTGCACTTGCATTTTGTGCATCTACCTATACATCATCAAATAAAATAAGTATTATTTCCTTCCTATTGATACATTTAAATTAATTTTTTGGTATTTTACTTTCCATATTTAACATATTTATAAGAATATTATAAATCTAAATTCATTTAGATTGGTTTCCTTTTAGAATATATTCTTCCAAGTTGATTAAGATATTCCCCCTAACCCAATACATAAAAACTTATCTGGTACACATGTTTACACTATTTCACATCAGGAAAATCTTACCTATTATTTCCATATTATGAGACTATCACTAGGAGTAGTCATACACCAAGTCTAAACCATACCAAATCGAAGACAAATCAACATTTTTCAAGTATCAAATCTAAATCATTATCTACACAAATATAAAAAAGGATCATAATTTCACAACCACACTAAGTAGGATAATTATTTGTTTTTTTATTTCCCTCGAAGTATCAAATATATAAGTAGTGGTCAATCTTTGAGTAAGGGTGATTGGGTTCATATCAACCCATTATAATATCTATTTTTTTGTAGATTTGTATCCCTCATGGGTACACCTAAGATTTCAATATGAATGATACTAATTTATGTGGTTTTAATAATCATTAAGGTTTTAAATTACATAGATAACTTTCATAGATATGTATGAGTGATAATATGGTCACATTGCCTCATTTATGCATATGTAGGTTTAACCACTTAGGTCAATATTGACATTCCATACTCACCTAGATGTGACATAAATAAACATATGTAAAAATTAATATATTTCCTAAAATGGATAGATCATAAGCCTACTTTAGTCTATTTTCCATAGTTAGAATATAATTTAACAATTAACTAGAAAAGCTAACTACTCATCCCTTGTGCTTAATATATTTAGTGTATACAACTTATAAAATAATTTCAATCAATTTAATTATTATACATTACGATTCATGATTAAATTTTATAATTATTAATATTAGTTCACATATTATTTTTTATCTTATGAGGATTTCAAAAAATAAATAAGAGTAAATCATTTTAGTGAAGTCATACACTGATCAAACTATGTAAAACCCTAGTTATCCCTTAGGGTTTAATCCTTAGAGGGTTTTATATTTTAGCCATATGGAAGTGAGAGAGAGAGGGGGTTTTATATTTTTAGATCTAATTTATTATTTATCATTCACATCTACATAAATTAGTAATATTTTAGCTTTTACCCTAGGATTTCACATTCATTCTCCTATTAGGGTTTCTATTATTAGGTTCATCCCTTGATTAGGTGATATTTGAATCAAAAGGAATCTGTTTTCCAAACTCTTTAAGGTTTTATATAATCATATTAAGTGGATAATTCTTTTATTTTTTGTCAAAATATTATACAAAATTTTTAGAATTTGTAATTTACTATTTTTTAGAGAATTTGTCATAGAGGATGAATGGAAAACCTATTTTAAAAATATTATTTGGGGTTCATGTATATATTTTTTATCCTAAATATCTTTCTATTTCAAAAAAGTCCTTAAATTTTTATTTTAGTGGCCCTAGTTAAGGCATTACTTATATGCTTACTTTTTTATTCAGAGTAGCTTGTGTTTATATTGGATCCTCTATTAGGGTTTGAAAAGTTAAAAATAGATAAATAATAAAAAACAATAACCATCTTAATACTATTTATTCTACTACTCTTCACTCCACCTATCCTTAAGGTGGTGATAGCTATTTTCCATATAAGGAGGTCCATGTTATCATTATCCCAATATTTAATGTGAACACTCTTATATTGAAAAATAGAGGTCATCTAAATGTTCCTCCTCATCCCAATCCACCTCCCATAAACCCTCTTCGTATTCCTTGTATTCATATTTAGTCATAATGTCATAGGGATTATGATTGTGAATCCATTCGAGATCAAATAATCACATGAGAACATCTATAGAGGAGTTTCAAAAGAAATAACATTTTTTAATTTAAAGATCACATCAATTGAAACTAATATCACATACATAAATAATATAGAGCATGAATATGTGAATCATATATCTATATATTTTTTGAAATATTTTGTGCCTCAAAAGACTTCATCTCAAGAATGGAAGCCAACATATGATATATCTACAACTAGTGATTCTAAAAGTGTAGATAAGTAATAAGAGTTCAAGTTAGATTATAATGGAAATTATTATGAACAATTTTATCACATTGACTCCTATGCATCCTCTCAGGAAATAGAAATATTATTGTGCCTATAATAGAATTCATGGACATCATTGGATAAATTTTGGCCTTTGAAGAAAAAAATGTAAATTGGCATTGGTAGTGGTGATCCTATACTATATAAATCCATAAAATAGTACTTGATTAAATAAAAGTTTCTAAAATCAAGAAATATACACATAGTGATTTCATATCCTAAGGAACAAGTGTAAAAAGAACAAAAGGAATAGTTAAAATAGGAAAAATCATAAATAGAAAGGTTGAAAAGGGAAGAATTGGAACAAAAAATATTACCAAATGAACAAATTTATTAAAAAAACTTATAAAAGGAAAAATTAGAAAAGCAAAGGTTACAAAGGATAATAAAGAAAATTAAATGTTAAAAAAATAAAAAATAGAACAATAAAGGTTTCAGAAGTTACATCAAGATAAGTTAATGAAAGATAAATCACTAAAAGATAATTTTTAAAAATAAACTCAAGCTAAAAAAGGAAACATCCTTAAGAAATGGTTTCTCCCAAAGTAAAATCAAGAGCACGATATACCTAAAAATAGCAATGTTATAAAAATAAGTTCCAAGGAGGAAACTATAAATCTTTCCTCACATCAGGATCCTTTCACTATGACTACTCATATATATGGCAAATAATGTATCAGTGTTATGGTTATAGACTACTAGGAAAAAAATATTTTCATCACACCATTTATTATACCTATTGGATATCACCTTAAATTCATGTATTATAATAATACATATAAAAAATGTGTGGGATCAATTGATATGACAATAATGTTTTATTAAAAAGTGTGTCATATTACATTCAACATTCTTCTTTATATAGGCACATAAAATGTTGTAATTGTAGGATCATGTTTAATGTCAATGAGAGAAATGATTGATTAAAAAACGTTTCATTATATTTGATCATGAAGGTAAGGTTAATTCCATTTTAATAAAGGGAAAATATATAGACTATTAAAGTGATACTAAATTTATTTATTTAAATAATACTCATGAGATAGAGGATGATATAGTTGATAAGAAAATCATAATATACGGCACAATTTGTATGCAAAGGGAAATGTGATTGATCTAAAAATCAATCCTATCTTAGAGAAGATAAATTTTACTAACACTTATGATTATAAATACATTAGATATTTTGGGTCATGACCAAGATGTATCCATTAGACCTATCCAAGGGATCTCTTACCATAATAATATCACTAGGGAGGGTTCCAAAGCCTCCAGTCAAGCACAACTATGCAATAACCTTAACTAGGTCTTATGTTTTCATATTCACTAATCTAATAACAAATAAATTAAAATTTAATCTAGTGCTCACCAAATCTTATGACAAAAAATGGGGTTAGAAAAAAAAATGTAAACATATATAAGACCCTAATGCATGGAGAGAATAATATATTCAAAAACCATTATTTATGCTACTTCTATCTACTAAAAAGGAGCAAAGTTAGAGATATTTACGTTGAATACAAACCCATCAAGATTCAATACCTCCCTTGGCCAAAGGAGTTTTTCAAGAGGTTGTTGTGGTTTATAAGGATCACTAGGAAAGGCTAAAGCATCCAAGACTTTTCCACAAGAAAATATTCTTCTCCAATTAACAACCTTAAGCTAAGACTCCTCAAGTATAATGGTGGAAGAGAAGATTGTAAATAAGAGAAAATAAACAATTATCTCTTCTTGAGTCTATAAGAATGGATAAATTGATGTGTTTATATATATAAATCTAACCTTATTATTTTTAAAAATTTTAGGCTTACAAGGTCGACCCAATTGACATTGTATAGTTATTGATAAAAAAATTAGGTCTTGGTCTAGGTTAACCAGGGGCTGACCTAGACATTAAATAACTTTTATCAATTAGAGTAGAAGGATGATTGGGATGATAATATAACATAAACCAATAAAAAGTATTTTAGTCTAGGAAAGTGATGATGAAGAAGGAAAATGACTAGAGGAGGGTGAAAAATAGGAGGCAAAGCTTAAGGGAATGTTTTTAAGAGACGGTTATGTACATAACAAGTGGTAGTATGGGACAACAATCCTATGAAGAACTAATGGTTTATCCACCCCTTTTTCAGAGCACCTTTTAAGGCATGCACTCAAAGATATTGAGACTCGATGGGTCCCTTCAAGATAGAAAGCATTAGTAACTAATAAAGTTTAAAAATATTATGTGTATATATATGCCTGACTTGAATATCATCACGTGTCACTCAGGTGCAATAGGGGATGGTGATTTGAGAAAGAACATAGTAAAAAAAAATTGAGGCTAAACAAATGTAGTATTTCAAAGTAAAAATAACTAAAATTTAAATGACTAAAAAAGAAATAACCAAAAAAATAAACGTATGTGTATCATGACTTAACTTTATCATTGGATGGTTATATGTTATGTTTTTAGTTTTGATTATGGAGGGTGAAGATAATACTTTTGACAAAACTAAGGATAAAATATTAAAAATAAAAATAAATACAATAAATCCAAGATAACTAATGCTATGTGGATAAGATGTACTTTAAATTTTGGCAAGCCAGGGTGATAAGTATTATGTTAGACCAACTGATTAAGTCAAATTTAGTATAAATTGGTTAACCAGGAATCCAAGGTTATTAAAGATATAAAAACTCAAACAAGTAAACATTAAGTAATAAATGCAAACTCACCAAGTCAAACCAAAGATACATATCTAAAATGGTAATCAAACACTGATTTAAAAGTAATAGCAGTCCTTACTTAAACAAAGATGGGAAAAAAAATGGTAAAACAAAATTTATGAGTGATCAATAATAATATTTACTCAATCATCAATGGAAAAAATGCATAAAATGGAAAACAACATTAGTGATTCATAAGTAACAAGCCAATCTCACTTAGTAATGGAAAAAGTACATGAAAGTAGAAAAAAATCAAGTGTCCACAATAAAGGGTAATAGAATAATGGAAAATGGTAAAAAAACATAAATTGATGTTGTGGTCTAAAGCAATGGTGTAAGTAAAGAATCCATAATTTCTCAAGAATGTCATTTCTTTCTAAAGATAGATAAATCTTAAACAAAGTAGTGCTAGCATGTTTATTTAAGATGTGAATAAGAGGGAATATAGAGGGAAAACAAATTTAGAATCTCACTTGCTTGTCAAGAGGGGAAAAGAAATGGGTAGAGGCGAGAATGAAGGAGAACCCAAGGTAGAGGAAATTTATATTGAAGTCAAGACACTCAAATTATTTTTGTCAAAACAAGAGGATTTTTAACCTTAAGGACTCAAAAGAGCTTCTCCTAGCCACACAAGTATTAGGTCAATAAATAAAGTATTTAGATCATCCCATGAATGCTATATGCATAAAAAGTAAAATGGACCTACCTTCCCACAACATTTTCCCCATTCCTCAGGACCCCTTATAGAGCCATAAATATCCTATGAATATTAGGTATTTATGTGAGAAATTAAGTATCACCATAGAGTTTGTTTAATTCTCCTATTTTAATCTACTAGCCTACCATGCCCTAATGGACCTCATCTCTATCATGAGTACAATTGTGGAGTTTGAGATTCAATTAGAGATAAGATATGTGTTTTGAATCATGTCTTTTGGTGTGATTTTGACTTTTGAAATTTGTATGTTGTCTTTTTTATATCATTGCATTTTATTTCAAATGATTTGGATTTTAAATTTATTTATGTCATTTTCTATTTCTCCTTCATACATATTTAGAAAACCAAATATGGGTGATAAATATGACTTTCATTTAAATACTTAGGACTTGGTTGCTAAGACAAAAAATGTAGAGAGCATGGTGTCTAAGAGTCTTATTAATTCAGGTGAAACAAAAGTCTTATGTTAACTTTGAACTTGATTTATCCAACATGGAGTGAAAGGAAAAGAAATCAAGAAGAATTAAATAAGAAATAATATGAATTAATTTAAATCACAAAAATGTTATAAAGGTTGAAAAAGTGATACATTGATAGTAGAGTGTGATTCTTTATAATAAGGAGGGAAGTGTAAGAAAACATGCTAGCATGGTTTTTTGTGCAAATTTTATCTACAAAAGAAGAAAAATTTAAAATATGAGAACAAGGATAAAAAACTTGTGGCCATTGCTGGACAAATTATAGAATAGGAATACTAAATTAAGTAAAGATGTTGATTTTATGAGGAAGGCCAGGTCCTATCCATGGTATTACATTGTAACTCATAAAATAAAAACCCAATTTATGAAAAAATTATTCGGAAATGAGAAAATAATGAGAATAAAATGAAATCATTGGGAAGTTTAGGTCCTATCCATAGTTTTACAATGTAGTTCATGATAAATAGGAAACCAAAGGATGAAAATGAAGGACTAAGGTTTTTGAAAAGAGAGAATTGTTGTAGAGGGTGAAAATAGTGTGAGTATCCTACAAAAAGTGTTAGAAGAATAGAATATAGAAATAATGATAAGAATGCAAATATCTATGCTAATGTCTGTATCAAGGACGAGCATGTGAAATACAAGCCTATGTATCTCAAAAAAAAATTTGAAGTCAAATTAGTTTAGTGTCATGTAATATATAATAAGATTGGGCATCTTAATATGACCCAATGGGTAATTATATGTAGGTATGGCCATCACAAGATTCCCAAAATTCTAAAGTAACATGTGGGTGGGAATTGTAAGATGTCTCAAAGGCTAAAAAGAAGAAGAAAAGATAAGAAGAAAAGAGCACCCCATATAGTGTATAAATGGATTTAGGTTGTCCAAAAATATTATAAAATGGGATTTCATTATGCTTGATGAGAGAAACAAAATTTAAGAAATACAAAAGAGAATCAGGGATAGAGTCAACCATGTAGTGAACTAAGTTATCTAGATAAAATAATAAGGTTGGAAAACAAGGGATAGGGTTAGTCAATAGGTATTAAGTCAACTAGGTTGATAGAGTACTACTAAAAAAAAGGTTGAGAAGAATATAGAGTCATATAGTTTGATTGTGTACTATTTTATAGAGGGTAAAATAAAGAAAGAAGAAGACACAGCCATGTAGGTCAGCTATTTACTACTAATAGGAAGGGGAAATATTATTTAAGAGATTGTATCGACTAAGATGATAGTGTGATGAAATAGGGGAAAAATTTTCAAGATAATTTGAAAACAAGAATGAAAGCAAACATGAAAATAATTAGATCGATGTGATTGATCCAACTAGGGCACATAACATAAAACCTTGTACCAAATTTGGCCAATGCAAGTTTTTACCATACAACACATAATGATCAAAGAGTAGGAAATCAACTAAAATTGGTCAACCTAAGTGATATTAGACTACTAGAAAGTTTTTATTTTAATATGATAGAAGAGTTGGCTGAAATAGGGAACTAGAAATTAGTCTAAAGTTGGTTTAAGGATGTTTGGGTTGAAAGTGTCTATATTGGCAATAGCAATAGCTTGGTATTGGGGCCTACCCCATCACTTCACAATAATGTAGTGATAAGGGTTTTGGGTGCTTTGAAATTATATACCATTAACCACGTATTTATACTTGGGTAGAAAACCAAGTTGGATTCACCCTTGGTGATGAAATCTAAGTAGATAAGCCTTGGGATGACAAGTGTCTAAATGCATTTTGAATGTTAAGTTTTTTGGTATTGTGTGAAAAAGAGTAAATTTGTGTAACTAAAATGGTATGTTGAAAAATATATCTATTTAGATTATATGAGTTACTCTAAGCATGCAAACAATTGAAAGGAAATGTGAATTAAGTACTATCAAATAGTTGTTAATTCCTTGATTAAGAATAGTACAATGTTAGTTCAGGTGAAACTATATGAAAATAGTATAGAACATAGCTAATTGGGTCAGTTTTATTCTATATAAGTAAGGTCTTTAATAATAGAGTTGAATAGGTTTAATATGTCTCTTAGATAGAAGACAGACTATAGAACTACGTTGACTAGGTCGACCTAGTTAGCTATAAGTTTGTAGTTTTAAAGACTTATAACTTATGAAAAATAGAATTAAAATAAATATTGAAATGATAGAGAAGGGAAATAAAGGAAACTTATTGGGCTTGAATATGATTTATATTTAAAATTTTATGCTATAATCCTTTAGTTTCTATTTTTAAATTTTGCAAACTAGGTTGACTGGTTTGATGAAGTTTTACAAAACCCTATAGGCTAAAGAAGAATAAGGAATAAAGTTGACATGTTTGATAGTGTTAATTTATTTGTATGTTGTCAAAATCAATTAGTAAATAGAGTTGACATACTCAATAGTGTATTCTAATATGGAACTCAAGAAGAGTACTATGTTGAACTGTTTAATCCTATAACCTATAGCTGATGAAGACCTACACAAATAGAATAGAGTCATTTTGAAGTGACTATGTGTAAAACATGTGTATATAAAGATATAAATATATTGAATGGTTTGATAAATACTTTAAATATGAAAACATATAATAAAATGATAAAAATGATGGCATAAAAGAAAAATTACAAGGGTTAGATTCACATTAAATTCACTATAATGTATGAAAATGGAAATGCTAATGATCTATAAATAAATCCTATCTCAGAGAAGATAAATCCTACTTACACTTATGATTTTATATATGTTAAATATTGGGGTCATGACCAAGATGGATCCACTAAACCTAGCCAAGGGATCTCTTACCAAATTAATATCACTAGGGAGGATTCCAAAGCCTCTAGTTAAGCAAAAATATGAATGACCCTAACTAAGTCCTATATTTTTATATTTACTAAACTAATAAAAAGTAAATTAAATTATAATATAGTGTCACCAAATCTTGTGGAAGAAAATGGTGTTAGTGAACAACACAAGGTAAGCATGCATAGGATAATCTTATTTAAGTTATGTATAGGTAAGACCCTAATGCATGGAAAAAGTATATTAAAAATACATTAATTATGCTACTTATATCTATTAAAGAGAGTATAAAAGTTATATATACTTACCTTGAATACAAACTTGTTAAGACTCAATCTCTCTCTTAAGCATAGGCTATTTTCAAGAGGTTTTTGTGGTTTGTAAGGATCACTAAGAAAGTGTTGATGACTTAAAATTTGCACTTGATTCTAATCAACAACAATGGGAAGTTTCAAGATATGGGACTTGCATCTTGAAACAACCTCCAGATTTTAGAGAAGCTAGTTCTTCTTTAAAATAAGTGGATACTAGGAAAAGGGATAGGAATTTAAATTAGAAACACAAATGCAAGAAAGGAAATCTAATCTATGGTGATGTGCCTAAATGTAATTTGACCTTAATGCTAAGCAAAATTAGACTATATGTAGGATTCATTTACATTTAAGAGCAAATAAGTGCATGATCAATGTAAAAGATGGAAATAATAGAAATAGAGGGTCACAGTATAGACTACTTTTGTTGTGATACAGAAAATGTCAACAAAGGCATAGGGTTCAATCTTCTTATTTGATTTTTCCATTCATATAAGAGGCACATAAACATGTACAGTTATATAAACCTTTCAACTCAATAAAATGAGACAAAATCAAATGAAATTCCTAATCATAGCTCTAGAAAGTCTACCACCTAGACTACTTTTGCAAATGACATAAAAATATCAACAAAGGCATAGGGTTCAATCTTATTTGAATTTTCTAGTCATATAAGAGGCAACAAAACATGTACAGTTATATAAACCTTTCAACTCAAGAAAGTGAGACAAAAGCAAATGATATTACTTAGTCACAGCTCTAGGAAGTCTAGACTCTTTACAATAAATCTCTCTCAAGAATTCTCTCTGATAATTGATGATGATGATCCCCTTCTGGTGATCTTTGCACAATTATTTATAGCCTTGGATCCCTCTGGATTGTCTACTTATTCCCAATCAAATGGCCCAAATGAAATTTTCCCCCAACTGAAAGTGTCTAATAGAAGATATCTTATAGATTTTGAAACGCTTTGTCTTTTGGTAGTTCATTGGTTGAAACAGATTACAGGACGTTTCCTTCTCTTAAAATGCTATGTAACACTTAGCTAATTTCTTAAGAACCTTAAGAAACACTAGATGATGACACTTGTCATGTTTTACAGCACCTTTTAAAGACACATGACACTTTTTTCATAACTTATACTCTTTTACGTCTTCACTCCAGAGTGTTTCACCTTTGACACTTGTCGCTATCCGCTTCCTCAAAACTTTAATAGCTTAAAAGAAAATAAAACCCACAACATTTCTTACCTGAGTAATTTTAAAAGTGACACAGGGATAGGTGTCGATCTCTGTTGCTTCATTAAAAGACATGTGGCAATCTCTACTTTACTCAGCTGGGGTTATGTGGTGGTCTCTACTTCTGTTAGCTACCTTTTTAAAAACTTGTAGAAGATGACACTTGGCAGTCTCTACTTACTCTATTTATACCATAGAAACAAACATGTCTCATTTCTCATTTACATAGACCGTGACACCTGATGGCTTCTACTTGATTTAGACACAAAACTTGTGACCCACCATGGTCTTTGTGATATCAGTGAAGCAAATATGAAGATAATTCAGACCATGACACATGGTGGCTTCTGCTTTCTTTTGCTAGAGTATGTGGCAGCCTTTGTTGCTTTTAGAAAAGTAAAACTGAGGTCTTTTGTGACTGCCATTTGGTGCTTTCCACTCAATCCTGATACTTAGCTTAAAATAAAATACCTTTCACCAAAAAGAGATGAAACATGGGCACTAATTTGAAACTATAGACGGTGACACTTGGTACATTTTGCTGAGTCGCTATGAGATATGTGGCACATTCTGACCAACTCATAGAAAATATAAAAGGTGCCTCAAATGATGACACTTGGTAGTTTTTATTGAGAAGGATGCCTCAGATGATGACACTTGTTAGGTTCTGCTTGATTTCAACACTTAGACAAAAAATAATCAAATAGGAAAATACAGTCCATGCTCTATTTCAAAACTCTACCATCTCAGACCAAAGTATGCGAAGACAAAATTTTGTGGTGCATGATTGAAAAAATAGAATGAAATGTAGAGTAAATTTTTACTCTACAGTTACTGGCAATCCTAAGGACTTTTGAGCCTACTCAAAAATAAAACACAACTCCCACTAGATCAAAATTTCAAAATCACAACTTCAACAATGTTGTCTATTAGGTAGATCACTCTTCATCAGATAACCCTTGCTTACTTTGCAATTCATTAAAGGATAAATCAAGGTTAATAATATCCTTGTGTGAAAAATGTTGTAAAATTTGAATCATAGCCTTCAATTTGAATTTAAACTGGGAAACAGGAACCAAGACAACTTCTACTTTAGGAACTAATGAATCATCCCTTAGATCCTAGAAAACTATTTGATCCTTCTATTTGGCCAATAGAAAAGGTTCAATTTCTTATACCATTAGCATGGTGTTTTCATTAGGAAATGGAGAAGGAAAACCTAGTTTTACTAGATCTTCAAGATGCTACTTCATTTCATTAATTTCTTCATTCATGACATCTAAAAGCTCTCTGTAACTGGTGGCTTTAGAATTGTAGCTAAGAACCTCATTTATTCACTTGGTAGTTACCATTCTATCATTAATTCCTACTGCTAATAGATTTGTATCCATTGCATCATACAACTTTTATAGAAAAAATTGTGAGTCCATTACTCTCTCAGAGACTGTAGCCAGAGTATTCACAACTGAACTCTCCACCTTTTTGCACAATTTTTATGTATTTAGCAAGAAGGTAAGAGATGGCCTAAGCTTAATAATCTCTAAAGAGATTCTCTTCCACATGGATTCATATAGCTTCTTTACCAGACTTAACACTCTGACACTCTTTGGCCTATCAGCCAGCTCTAGTGTTAATTGTGTTGCTCTCTGTTGCTCTGAGTGAAATTGGGCTATTATGACTGCAACATTATTCTGTTTAGCTAGGAGCTTTTGTTGCAATTAGGTAACTTGCAATGCTATTTTTTTATTTCAATGCTACTTTTTCGTGCCTAAGGGTTGTCACCACATCCTTTACCTATGTGAGCCCTGCCTTTAAAGAATCATTTTGGTCCTGAACTACCCAGTGAGTCTGAAGAGAAATAGTATCTTACAATTATTTATTCAGATTCTCTATTTCATTAATTTTACTATTGATCTCTGAGGTCAAACTATTATAGTTTGCCTTTTCCTTGGCTAGCTCAGCTTCCATCTTTTTTAGCCTTCTTGATATCTTCAAGTAGTCTTCAATAACTACAGAAGTGGATTTAGTTAGCAGCTCAATTTTGTCTTGTGGCCTAAAGAGGGACATGTTGATGGCCAGTGCATTCATCATGTAATCTTATGGCTGCATCTGCTCTATTAGCTTTATTACATTTGGCAACAAATGAGTCACCATCAATTGCTACTAGATGGGGTCAAATTGTAATTGCAAATGGGGTGTATCCAAAGCTTTATTCTCCTTAATCTTCTTTTTCTCTCTTCGGGATTCCCTTGCTTTCCTAGTAGCATCTGCTTGGGTCTGGAAGGTGGAAGGAGAGGCAATGTGCCCACCTACAAAAGTATGTCCTTGTGGTAGACCATATTGAATAGCCAATTGTTGGCTATGGGTAATCTGAGGGGAAAGCTTCTTGGGAATAGAGGGAGAGAAATGAGGTAATGTTAAGGCCAGAGGTGGCACAAATGGGGTGAAGTGAGAAATGGGAATGATAAAAGTGGTAGAGGATGTCATTTAGCTAGATGAAATCATCATGCCAATGGGAGAAGAAATAGACTGAGAAGGAGAGGGATGAATGATACTTACCTAAGGAGTGATTATAGCACCCTATAATTGGCACTGTGTGGTGTCCATCTCCCCTTCTAAATCAAATTGAAACTACAGCCTCTTTCATTTCTTGCGTGTCTCTTCTTCTTACTACATCCTTTTTCCTTCCACATCTACTTCTTATGGAGAACTGGGAATATCTATAACTGGGGATGATGGAAAAGCTTGTGATGATGAAGGCATCACACTTTTCTACATTTCTATGGCCCTGAGAGATTGGGGCTAGATTGATACTATTACTACAACTGTAATTTGCTTTGAGGCTTATGACTCTTGACTTGACCCAGCCTTAGCTTCATTCTCTAAACCTTGTGTTAAAAAATTACTTGTCTATGGGCTAGATATAGGGGAGAGATGACCCTCATCCCATAGTTCTTCCCATCTTTCATCTGTGTCTACATTTCTAAAAGAATGGGTTATTTGACAAATTTCTTGCCTATATTTCTAATAGGCCTATATCTTCTCTATATCCAAATATTTATTCTTTAATGTTCTCCTTAAGCCAGATGTATTTCTGACTTTAGGATCATAATCCCTTTGTTTGACATAGAATGTCTCCGATGGCCTATTTTGTGGAAGGGGTAAATCTGTTAACTCAACATAAAATCTAGGAGTGTCTTCCCTAAGATTTTTCCTAGTTTCCCAAAAAGGGTTGCCCTCATGTACAATTTTGATTGTGACTCTATTAGTTCTTATCTAGGAGGCTATGAAATCATTTGGGTCATAAACCCATTTGTCTTCTATTAAAAGGAAACCCAGAAAGGCTAGCTTTTCGAGCAACATGACTTTAATGTCTCTAGTTTCCAAGTCCATGCTGGTTGTCATCCATGTTAGATTATACATTTTTTTTCCTCTTCCCAGAGCCAAATTCATTGTCAACTATGGATACCACCTGGTGACCTCAAGGAATGCTAACCTAAGAGTCAAAATCTTAGGTAGCAATATTGGTTCCACACAAAAACCATGGACTCTTATAATGGTATGGTGAGATCCAAAATAGAAATCACAAGGAATTAGGCAACTAGCCAAAAGATTTGAAACACTTGGGAATAATCTATTCATAACTGGCTCAGGGTTGAGGTGGCAAAAATTAGGGGTGACAAATGATTCCTAGAATTCATACAGGTCACTAGTCTTTGACAAAATGTGTGTCCATGCAGACACATGAATGGTCCTTTGGAGATCAAAATCTGGGTCATACATATTAAGATACATATGTTGGGCAAAGAGATCAGAGTTTTGGAAAATCATGAGGTGGAACAAATAAGAAGAATACCTGAACACTCCTTTTAATCTAAAATGGGCCAGTTGTTTTACTATTGAGAAAGCAATTTACTTAGAAAAGTTGAGCCGATACTCTTGGGTTTTATCAATGGTCTTCAACCTGAAGAGAATAGCCATCTATTCTGAATACACTGCCATATCATCCCTCATGCCAAAGATGAAAGCCATCATTGACAATGCATCTTGGCTAGCCTAGGTGAATTGAGCTCTTGGTGTAGGGAGTGTGGGCACTATAGTGTCATCATCACCCATTTGTAATTCAGATCTCAAGAACCTTAACTGAGTGTTGATGTTTGCCCACATTCTTTGCATTTTAGCAATAGTGGGAAATGTAGTTGTATTATCATGATGTAGGGCTAATAGATCCCTGATAGTTTGTAGTTTGATTTGCACTGTGAATGGACCTCATTTAATGGTGCATGAAGGTGCATGGAACAAGTCTACACATAATTCAACTAGGTCGGGGCATGTATGCATAGCTGGGACAATGAATTGAGCCAGTTGTGAGGTCCATATCCTTATGGAAAATGTTTCATATTGCCCTACTCTAGCCCTTTGTAGACACCTTTGATGTGCCCCTTCTCTAAGAGTTTTACTACTAGCTCTCTACAGAATTAAGTCCATGATGCCATCCACATAATCTTTTATTTTCACTCGGTCACTTGCTTGACCAACTTCAAGAAACTTGGTCCATGGATAGGTCTTCAATGGTTGCATGGGAGCTAAAGCATATGATTAACTTGAAAGAAAATTATCAAGGGATTCATACATCCTAGCTCTTTATTGTGAATATTGTGTCCCCTCCATCTCTATATCTTTTCTGTGTAGCTTATATGAACTTTTTTAAAATGGAAATACTTTCACTAAAGCAAGTTTACTAAGCACAAAAAAATGCAAGTAGCAGGATATTTTCATGTAGATGCAAGAACGTTTGAGAACTTGTAAACTTTAACTCTTGCTAAGAGGTATTTATTGACCTATCAAGTCTCAAAAATGGCATTAAACTTGGATAACCATTAGCAAATACTACTCAATCTTTATGGAACAACAAGATAGACAAGTTAGGCAAGTGGCAGCACAAGGTACCTGATGGATTTCTAAAGATTTGGGAAACATAAAATGTATTGGAGATTTTTGAAAAATTTTAAAATTTTGAGCTGCCGACTACGTATTCAAAAGAACACTTATTTAAAAGGAAAGTAGGAAAAAAAAAATGGGAAAACAAAGCAGGAAAACAAAGAAATAAGAAAAGGGGAAACTACCTAACTACATTAATGAAGCATCTTTATCTCCCTCTTGGATCAAAAGAAGAATTTCTAAAGTCTCTTTCATGACAAGCCAACTTATATTACCATACAAGTGATTGAATTGATATAGCTTTAGTGAATTGCCCTCTATGTATGCCACATTAATTTTCCTGCATTCAAGTGAGTTTGAGTCAAACATGCTTTCAACATACATAAGCTCTCCTTGTTCTTGGAAGCTCATTGAATATCAGCTATGATATTGGGATGTCTTACAAAGAAGTTAATGACCATCTGCTCATCAACAGAACCCTTTTGACATATATCATTTACTGACTTAACTCCTTTTCCCTCAAACTCAAGTTCTAGTGCATGATCATCCTCTTTAATAACTTCAAAATTACCAATATCTTGAAAGGATAATTCTAAAAGTTTGAAATAATTTTTTACATGTAATTGAGGCTCAATGTTGTTTTGTTGCTTTGCAACTGGCCCATAGCTATCTTGAAAAATGGTATAACCTAACCCAGTGATTTCAAACAAATCATTCAAATCATGACCTAGGAAATTTCCATGTTCCTCTACGTTAGATTGTAAAGTAAGAAAAAAATTTGAAATTATTTCTTCTTCATCAGAGGTTAAGGTATGTGCTTGTGATTTCTCACTAGGAATCTAGAATTCATAAGGGGCCTGAGGATTGATAGAAGAGGTATCTTTTGAATTTTCTTCCTCTAAAACATTTGGAATTCTATGATCTTCATCAAGTATAACGTAAGTGCCCAAACCAATAGAGTCATAATTTCCATATGGGTCACTTTCAATCATAGCTAATAAATGATCATTTTCTTCTTCATGATTATATTCAGTCCATTCACCTAGCTCTTCGATAAAAACCCTTTATTCTTTATTCATCATAGAATGGGATGCCTCTAATTTTGTAGTCAGCTTATTAGTGATGTGATCTTTATATAATGGTTCAGACAATATTTTCATCTTTGAATTATATTTTGCTCTTAAGATGAGATGAGACCAATCAAGGGACATATATCCCCCTATTTTGGATGTAAAGTCTCTTGATAAACATAAGCCAAAAATAGGAGGTATATCTATCACTACTACATCTTGATTTACAATTATATTGGGACAAGCATATAATTGTAATTAGAGTTATTTGATTCTCCCTATGGTTTGTACTACTTTGCCATCTAGTTGTATGAATCCTTTAGTGAGTGGTTCATACTTAATTTCTAAAGCATCAGCTATCTACTTGGGCATTACTATAGTACTAGCTCTTGAATCAATCATTACATTATGCAATAGTTTCTTACCCACTATCAAAGTCAAATAGAAGGGATCTGGTTTAGATTTGCTTACCTCTACTATATTATTCAATAGGGCTATTGTCTACATATGGACTATATCTTTGAGCTTTTCTTTTCCAACAGGTCCTTCTTTGGTAAAAGTACCTTTGGGTACTACTTGGCCTTGTAGAGCTTCTTGTAGTAATGCCTTCTATTTAGGATTAGCCAATATATCCCATATTGGTACTTGTGCTGGAGTCCCTTGATTTTGCATCAGCTGAGGCACTTCTTGTCTAACAGCTATGTTCCTTTGTCCTTGTAATGGAGAATTCTCCATGACTTGACCATTTATAACCTCAGGCTATTCCACCATCCTTCTCTTTGATCTGGCGTAATAATCAGATTACACCACTAGTTTTTTGGAGGTAGATGCTTCATTCAAGAAAACTAATTCTTCATCTTCAACCCATGAGAACAAAGCATGTTCTAAGGCTATTTCTTCCTCTTATTGCAAGGACATCCCTTGCATTTGATCCATTAGGACTGAATTCTACATACCAAAAGACTGATAGGCTTGATTATCACTAGAGCTTGCAAACTGACCATCCATTCTTCTTTGCTCTACCACATTTTGTTGTAAATTACCCATAAGACAATCTCTAGGTGTATGAGCATTATTTCAAGGGAAAAACCAAGCATTAGTGTTATCTAAATAGTTATTTTTCCCTAAAACAATCTCCCTATTTGAATTGGGAAGAATAGTCTATGAGGGTGTGGGTGTTGCAGCCAATTGGTTTTCTGGCTGATGGTTAGTTTGTCTTGGAGGACCTTGGTATTGGTTTGGCTGAGATGAAAATCTGTTTCCTTGATAGCCTTGATATAGAGGCTTAGGGAAAGTATTATGCTATCTTTTTATATTGATTAGCTCATTAGAAAATGTCCTTAGGATATTCTTGATATCATCTAGCTTAGATGACTGAGTGGGGACAATTTTTTTAACAGATGGTTGAGGGTAAGTGTTCATAGACACAGGTGGGCTTATAGATTTAGGGACTTCTTGAGGTAATGGCAAGGAAATTTTTGGGAACATGGGCATGGGAGGCCCTAGAGGTAACTTTCTAGCATCTATTAAATTGTTCTCGGCCCTAACCGCATATTCATAAGCCTCTGGCAAAGTGTGTCCTCCAAGTGACTAAATCATACCAGATATATTTAAATTCAAAGCCTTAAGATAAAACACTATGGCCATACCTGGTAATGGTCTAGCTATAATAGGGATTCTTTCCCAAGTCTTTTAAAATCTGGAATTGAAGTCAATCATGACTTCCTATGGTGCCCTTTGAATGGTAATTATTTGTTGTAATACAGAATGCTTGTCACCCTTCTCTTCAAATCTTTCAAAGAAAATATCTTTGAGCTGATCCCATGTAGAAATGGTATTTGGGGTCAAGGACTGATACCATTCTAAAGCTTTCCCTTTAAAAGAAGCTACTAATAATCTTATGGCCACATTTTGTTGTGTGATAACATGTATAACACAGACATCTGGTACATCCTGAAGATGTTCCTCAGGTGTTTTAAAGTCTTGCCCACTAAATTTGGGTAGAGATTTTAAGGCATTCACTGGGATAGGGTCCCAAATGGCTGGGGGTATTAGAAGAATTAAGGGAATACCAGTGTTCCAGTTTGCATAATTTCTTGGGGGTATAGGGGCTTCCATATTTACTCTTGATATTGGTACAAACTGGTTAGTTCTTCTTCTTTGACTTGTTACCAAAGGTGGCAAAAGAATACCTAGATTTATAGTAGATTGTGATCTAGTTACTGGTCCATAGCTATGACTCCTCATATCTCTTTGGTTCATACGATCTTGAAAGAAACTTCAAGATTGGTCGCACTGGGTGTGCCAAGAACTATTGATGATTTAAAATTTTTGCTCGATTCTAATCAACAATAATGGGAAGTTTCAAGATATGGGACTTGCATCTTGAAACAACCTCTAGATTTTAGAGAAGCCGGTTCTTCTTTAAAATAAGTGGATACTGGGAAAAGGGATAGGAATTTAAATCAAAAACACAAATGCAAGAATGAAAATCTAATCTATGGCGATGCACCTAAATGTAATTTGACCTTAATCCTGAGCACAATGAGACTATATGTAGGATTCATTTACATTTAAGATCAAACAAGTGCATGATCAATGTAAAAGATGGAAACAATAGAAACAAAGGCTCACAGTATAGACTACTTTTGCTATGATACAAAAAATGTCAACAAAGGCATAGAGTTCAATCTTCTTATTTGAATTTTCCAGTCACATAAGAGGCGTAGAAACATGTACATCTATATAAACCTTTCATCTCAAGAAAATGAGACAAAAGCAAATGAAATTCCTAATCATAGCTCTAGAAAGTCTATAGCCTAGACTAATTTTTCAAATGACATAGAAAATATCAACAAAGGCATAGGGTTCAATCTTCTTATTTGAATTTTGCAGTCATATAAGAGGCACAAAAACATGTATAATTATATAAACCTTCCAACTCAAGAAAATGAGACAAAAGAAAATGATATTACTTAGTCATAGCTCTAGAAAGTCTAGACTCTTTACAATAAATATCTCTCAAGAATTCTCTATGATAATTGATGATGATGATCCCCTTCTGGTGATCTCTATACCCTTATTTATATCCTTGGATCCGTCTAGATTGTCTGCTTGTTCCCAATCTAACAGCCCAAATGAAATCTTCCCCCAACTGAAAGTGTCTAATAGAAGATATCTTATAGATTCTAAAATGCTTTGTCTTCTAGTAGTTCATTGGTTAAAATAGATTATAGGACACTCCCTTCTCTTAAAATTCTATGTAACACTTAGCCAATTTCTTGAAAACCTTAGGAAACACTTGAAGACAACACTTGTCATGTTTTGCAGCACCTTTTAAAGACATGTGGCACTTTCCACGTAGCTTATACTCTTTTACGTCTTCGCTCCAGAGTGTTTCACCTTTGAGACTTGTTTTTATCCACTTCCTCGAAACTTCAATAGCTTAAAAGAAAATAAAACCCACAACATTTATTACTTGAGTAATTTTAAAAGTGACACAGGGATAGGTGTCAATCTCTGCTACTTCATTAAAAGACATGTGGCAATCTCCACTTTACTCAGCTGGGGTTATGTGGTGGTCTCCACTTATTTTAGCTACCTTTTTAGAAACCTATGCAAGATGACACTTGGTGGTCTCCACTTACCTTATTTATACCATAGAAACAAATGGGTCTCATTTCTCATTTACACAGACAGTGACACCTAGTAGCTTCTACTTGCTTTAGACACAAAAATTGGGACCCACCACAGTCTTTGCTATATCAATGAAGCAAAGATGAAGATAATTTGGACCATGACACGTGGTGGCTTCTTCTTTCTTTTGCTGGAGTACATGGCAACCTCTGTTGCTTTTAGAAAAGCAAAACTGAGGTCTTTTTTGACTGCCACTTGGTGCTTTCCGCTCGATCTTGATACTTAGCTTAAAATAAAATACCTTTTGCTAAAAAGAGATGAAATGTGAGTGCTGATTTGAAATCAAGGATGATGACACTTGGTACATTCTGTTGAGTCACTATGAGATATGAGGCACATTTCAACCAACTCATAGAAAATATGAAAGGTGCCTCGGATGACGACACTTGGTAGTTTCTACTGAGAAGGATGCCTCGGATGATAACACTTGTAAGGTTCTACTTGATTTTAACATTTAGACAAAAATGAATCAAAGAGGAAAATAGAGTCCATGCTCTATTTCAAAACTCCACCATCTCGGACCAAAGTATGCGAAGACAAAATTTCGCAGTGCGTGACTAAAAAAATAGAATGAAACATAGAGTAAATTTTAAATCTACAAAAAGGCCAAAGTATCCAAGACTTTTACACAATATTAGATTATTTTCCAAGTATAAACCCTAAGCTAAGACTCCTCAATTATAATGGTAGAAGAGTAGATTTTAAAGAAGCATAAATGAATAATTAACTCTTTTTGTCTCTCTAAAAATGGGGAAATGGATGTGTTTATATAGTTGAATAGAACCCTAGTCCTTTTTGAAAGTTTAGGAAAATAAGGTTGACCTAATAAACATTGTATCTTTATTAATAAAAATAAATTAGGTCTTGGTCTAGGTTGGCTAGAGGCTGATCTAGACCCTAAATAAGTTTTATCAATTAGAGTGCAAGGTTGATGTGGATGATGATATAACATAAACTATAAAAAAGGATTTTAGGATAGGTGAGGGCAAATGAAGGTGGAAAAAGACTTGAGGAGGGTACAAAATAGGAGGCATATCTTAATGGAATATTTTTAGGAGATGGTTTTGTAGATAAAAACTAGTAGTATGAAACAACAATCCTATAGGGAACCAGTGGTCTATGCACCCCTTTCCCAGTGTACCCTTTAAGGTGTGCACTTATATAGATTGGGACTCGATGTGTTATTTCAAGATAGAAAACATTAGTAAAAGATAAGGTTTATAAATATTATGTATATACACAATTTAATTTACATATTTTACGAAAGATACCAAATACAATGTATTTAATTAAAGTGTGAGTGTTGCTAATAATATAATATCATATTTTTAATAATATAAGGTAGTTACTCATAAGGATCCATATTTTTAACATTTATTACTTCTAAGTGGTTTGAGTGATTTCATGGATTATTTCACCATGCATCATATATTGTACATATAGTTTTGGTTTTCTAATCTATGTTATTCTTTTATTTTTACGTACATGTACTTGTATGCAATTGGATACATGATTATTCTATCCATTTTTTTCCATTTGGCCCTTGCCTTTTGATTGTTATCTTGGTTAAGAAATCCATGACATATATACCAAAATAATTATAGAACACATCCTTGGTGAAATTATACTTTCTCACTATTACATATTGACTACTTATACATGTTATGGTTTCAATTAAGGTTACGTGATCAAATACACTTATATCTGCATATTGCATTAGCACAAATTAGTTTTTTTCCACTAGGGGCATGCAAATCCTTATCTCCACTTACAATATTGAGATACATAGATGTGATACACATATATAGTGGGGAAATATTTATTTATTTCACTTACTCCACATTACCATGATTTCACAATGTTGTGTATTGTTGGATCCATCCCATTCTTATATTTCAAAAGCCTATATACTTCTCCTTTCATGATAAATTTCAAATATTTAAAAAATACAAGAAAAAAAAATAAACAAAAATAAACAAAAACATTCAAAATATTCAATCAATAAAAAATTAGGACCTAATCATGAGATGATTAATAAATTACACTATTTGCATGTGTTACTTATCACATGTTTTGTAGATGGAATATTATTTTCATACACATACATTTATGGTATATAAGTGTGATGCAAGACATACATGTTTTACATGGACATATAGATCTTATACTTTCCTCTATTCGGTGACCATGCCAATATTAAGAACATCTTATTGAAAATGTTTTACTATTACATGTTTTATATTTCTATGCCCTTTCTATCATGTTTAGCTACCTATATTTCTTACACATGTATTTATAGTTATTCTTATCTTATAAAATGCTACATGTATATGCTATTATACTATGAGATGAAATTGATACATATGGATGGTGTAGGATAGTTTTTATTTGCTCTATGCTCCATTTATTTTTTTAATCTCTTACATGATAGTCTAGTTTATGATTTTCTATTAGTTGTGGCCATTGTTATTTTTATTTGAGACATCTTCATGTCCCATGTATGTGTCCCTTAGCATTATATGTGAAACTAACTTTTGATCTTATTGTACTTGTTGAGATTGTTGAAATTGAGTGATTCCTTAATAAATATCATGCAACTCGTTAGTGTTTATTCTAATTCAATGAAAATTAATAATATGTGTTTAGTTTATACATCTATCTAGACATGACACTTATATTAACTCCATTACATATGTTAGATACATTTATTGATTGACATATAACTTATTGTGATGACAAACTCTCTAAATTTTCACATGATTATACATGATGTTATATTTATACATGACATGATTCATGTTAAATATTATTTTGAGATGAGAAAACTAAATGACACACCCTTAATATCAAAAGTGATCATTATATTTGGATTGTCATAGAGAAATAAGCATCCATGAATATGAAATATGATCAAATTAAATACTTTGGAGATTTAGAATGGTTCAAATATAAAATGGTTTAGTTATATGAACTATATTGGAAAATAAATAAACATTATATAGTAATATTACATAAATATTCAATAAATTTAAAAATACTTGAGTATATATTCATAAACACTTCATTGCATATGCATGGGCATCTGTACATAATTTATAGAAACATGATACAAATCGTCATTGTGAACCAAGAATATAAATATGTTTAATAGTATCACAATTGTCATTTATAGTTTTTTTTGTGTGTGACTAGTATTATTGGGAAAATGAGGGTGATATGGAGTATTTAGGAGTCTTGTTCATATGTTTTAATCCATCTAGAAGTTTTCACCATAAATTCAAAATTTTGAGAATTTAAATTTCTAGAATAGCTTTTTGAGGTATTTTAGAGTCTTGGGTGAAATGAAAAGGTTGATTAATGTTTTTAGTAGTTATTTTAAGGTCATAATATGTGTTTTTAATGTGTTTCCACATACAATTCATGAACATGATTAATATAAGCAATAATCAAGAAAGTGTAACTGCCACTTGCATGAAATTGGCAAGAAAAAGATGTTTATTTTCATGTTTGGCATGGGAATAAGTATACAAGGATGAAATATTTAATGTATGAATATATTTGGGTGGTATTAGAGTAAAATAATTTTTAGGAATGATTATAGTGGATGAAACAACAAGAAAGATGAAATGTTGATTAACTTTGTCTCCCTTTGTTAAACTTATGTACATGTCTATTTTGTATGCTTTGATATCAATATATAAAACATGATTTGATGAATTATTTATCTAATTCAGATTAAATTATAAATATTATATTGTGGTTACTTTGCATAGAATGGGTTCCTAATAATAGTAATGGATTAATAGATTGCACAATGCATAAGAAAGTATTTTGTGTATACACAGTTTAGAAGAATAATAAATTGATGGATGTTTGATGGTTTTGGAAAATAAATTTTTTTTAGTACGTAATAAATTTCCATATTTTTTTCATTTTTAATAATTTTATCATGGTTACTTAGATACAAGTGAAGTATTACATATTTATGTTTTGGAAACTCTATCAACATAGTCAAAAAGGTAATATAACCAAGAGTTCTTGTGAGTTTAATTCAATGATTTGAAGTGTTAAGAGGTAGTGGAGCCTTGTATAGTGTTTGTGATATTGTTTAAATATTAAATAATCAATTTGAATTTTCAATTTGTATTTAGAATACAAGAATCACCTTTATAATTCTATTATCATGTATATAATCTTACATTATTCCCAAAACTCTATATATTTGCATTTTAAGAACATATTATGATAGATCAAGGTAAAATAAATATTTTAATGGGTTCAGTATGTTGGGTTAGAGATATCCCAAGTGGTAGTATATTTTTAATTTATTTGAACCCTTTTATTGTGCTTTCATCCTACATAGGCATGTGTGTTCAACCAACCTAGGGTTTAATCTTGTAACTCACTTATTTTTAGTTTACACCCTCCAAAATTTTTGAAATTTTGTAATAATATGATATTTATCATTAATAATAGTATGATTGTGGTTTTTGAGTATTAAAATGTGTTTTTTTATGGTATATAGTATTGTGTGGTTAAATAAGTCTAGAAAAGACCTAAGTGGGAAGAAGGGTGTAATAAAAAGTGTACTGTCAATGAGAATTGAGTCATAAAATTTAGTGTGAATAAAAATGGGTACTCAAAAATTGTTTTATTTTGTTTCTAATATTTGTGTATCATTCAAATCTATGATCTTTATATCAAAATAGGGATACAATGAAGAGATGTCTAAGAGAAGAAAAGGTAGAAAGTTACAGAGTTCTTGTTTGTATATTGTACCATTGGTTTGGATGTGTGAGAGTGTTAAATTAGAAAGGGAGAGGGCCATAAAATTCTTAATTAAAAATTAAGAACCGTTAGATCATGCTTTAGGATTTTAGGACTATGTAAAAATAAAAAGAGAGACATTTTTAGAAGAATAGAGTATTAAAAAAGGTGAATGAGAAGATGATGATGGGGATTAGAGATAGAGAGATAAAAGGATTTTTAAGTGGAAATAACTATTTAATACAAAGAGTATTATTAATTACAATAATATTATGAGCTTATACTAAGTAAGATGGATCAAGGAATTATAAGTGACAAGTAAGGTACCTATATTAATCAAGAATATTGGATATGAATGAAGTGATCAACTCAAAGAATAATATCCAAGAAGTTGTACAATTTATGTTTATGCATATTCCATACATAAAAACATAACTTATAATTTTTCACATGTACATAAGTTTGAGATACGATTTCTTAGATAAACATATAGATGCATAAAATTCTATATCATTTGGTAGAAATTTAGGTGGCATGATATTGGTTCATGCACTATACACACTTTAATATTCATGAGGCATGATACTATTAATGTGGGTTTTATACATACTAGGGAACCTTCCAAGGTAATCTCTAAAATTTTAGGATCAATGAAGAGAGATTCACTCCAAGGCATGATTGTAGGGTATTAGGTTTTGTAAATAACCTGTTAGTCTAAAAGTGGTGAGTGGAATAGTTTTTTACCTCAGATGCTTTAGATATGGTATGAATATATATCTACCTAAGATGGGTGGATGGATAATGGATTGAACGTAAAGTGGGTGTGATCAAAAAATCAAAAAGGAAGGAAAGGTGGGGTAGAAAAGAATGTTTTTGGTTCAAAAAATATGAAACCTTTCTAATCCAACTCCCGAATTAAGGGTTAGACAAGCACTCAAGAACTAATGTTTTCTAAAATATACTATAATAATAACAAAAATCAAACATAATAAAGACTACAAGTTATTAATAATATAATAAATTTTAGTATATATAATAAAAGGTTGTTGCATTTGTGAGATTGTAATTACACATATACAAAGGGAGATTATGAATATTAAATAAAATGAATTAAATTTAACAATAACCTAATATTAATAATTGTATTTAATGAATACTCATACACAAAAAATATTAAGATACAATTTTGATGGATCTTCTTGCAAGATTCATAGGTTTGGAGAGGAAATAGATTTGCACATCATGACCATCTACAGAACAATCTGTAGAATTTGTTATTAACATTAAAAACCAAAATGATCCTCCCTTTAATATAGGGAAGATACATACATAAATATACATGTGTGTCTCTATGTGTGTATCTACACACACGTGCACATGCACGCACGCGCGCGTGCGCGCACACACACACACACACACACACACACACACACACACACACACACACACACACACACACACACACACACACACACACACACACACACACACACACACACACACACACACACACACACACACACACACACACACACACACACACACACACACGCCCACGCGTGTGCGCGTGCACACACACACACGCACGCACACACACACACACACACACACGTACGCACGCACGCATGCACGTGGACGCACGCACACACACACACACACACACACACGTATGCATGCAGGCACGCACGCACACACACACACACACACACACACACATGTACATACATGGATACATACATATGCTAATTAAATTTGGAACATTAATCGCAACTAAATTTAAACAGGAAAATATATGTATGTGTGTGTGTGCATGCATGGGTGTGTAAAGATAGAGAGAGAGTGTGTGTGTGTGGTACTAATGTGGAACTATTATAAGAATCAAATTGTTGCATAATAGATATAAAGATAGAATTAGTCATTTTATCCCCTTGAGGGATCAAAATAAGCATTTCATTATTGCATATCCAAAAAATTAGGGACCTTATGATGACATGTAAATGCTTATAGTTGAACACATGCTTGGTATTGACTCTAATGTTCCCTCTATGGCTTTGATATTTTCAAATAATACATAGGTATTTTCAAAATCTTTATTAATAATATAAAAATTGAGTAAGGGAGGATTAAATATTTTGATGGATTTATTCATCAACCTTGTGTTATCTACTTATGATCTCTTAGACTTTACTCTAAGGCATTCAACCTTAATTACTCTAGCTTAGGAAAAATTAACCATATTTAGGATCTCATCATTAATATTATATATATTTTCCTCAACTTCCTCAAATATATTTATAATTTTTTTAAGGAGTGTCTCAAAATTGGATGAATTAACTATAGCTTAAGTATAGGTTATCACATTTATGACCTTCATATATCTCAAAATTTAGAAGGTCTCATTATCATAGCTTAAAAAATTATCCTATCAAAGCCTTAATTTGGGTATGCCAATTAAGGTTACCATCCCTTTTTACAATTACATAACTTAGTGCCCATGAAACATCTTGGTTAGACATTAGGTTAAGGTGATTGACTACACTACTTATGACACACTGAACCCAAAAGGTAAGTCTTTTTCTAAATTATTTTAATTAGTTCAAGAGTTTAAGAACCTTCATACTTTTAATTTAAATATAAATTTTAGAGGCATTAATATTATTTAAAATGTTGTAAAACCTTGTGGCTACACTCTTTACACTATCTAAAATTTCCTGAGGGTCATGGATAATTTATATTTATAGTATCTCTTGTTGTGCCTCCTTAATTTTATACATTTCCTCCATAGCTTCTCTAGCTAAATCCACAAAATAACATAAATTCTCTATAATTTCCTGAGGGTCATGGATAATTTATATTTATAGTATCTCTTATTGTGCCTCCTTAATTTCATATATTTCCTCCATAGCTTCTCTTGATGGGCCATTTGTATTATTTTTGGTTTTTTAACCAAGGAAATAGGTTTTCCCCTTATTCAAACTCCATTTCCTCTCTTGTGTTTATTTTCACCACATTCCTCCCACTGTATGAATTAGGCCACTCTATCTATCAAAATGAGTGGATATTGTAGGTAACTTTGTGATGACAAAATTATGTGTCTTAACACTTTATCCTTGTATCTCTTTAAACCATTGGGGAAAAATAAATGCCCCTTCTTCTTCTAGTTGGCTTGGGTCTTTATAGGTAGATGGTGGAGTGATCATTTTATGGGGAGTTATTACTAGAGATGTTAGTGAAGGACTTATTTGAATAGGGAACTGGAGGGGTGACTAATTATTATTTTCCATCTTGATGCCTCCCATTGGGGGGTGACTTCAATGGCATACATAGTCAAGCTAGGATTTTTCACAATTGTCATTATAGTTGACTATACATGTGTATATTATGACAACTATATCTCCAAAAAATATAAATAATTTGAAGGGATTGGTGGCCCTTGTGGATAAAAAATGGATGATGAAACTATAATTTTAAAATAGACTCTTTTATTTACAACATTTATTTGGGTTGATGTTGAGAGAATAGAAGAATATATTGAACTATAAAATGGAAAAATTCAAATGGTAGGTGGCAAATCCATATCTTTAATATCTAAAAATTTAACATAATAATATAATAAACTATCTTATTTATATTTTGTCTTTATTATTTAATGAGGATCTACTGACTTAATGTTCCTGCTAGAGTTTCTTCTTATTTCAAGCTTATAAGGGTCATTTATTGGGCCTTCTCTAGTTTTAACTCCTCTTATGTTTCATATTTGGTTCCTTTTCCACTTAACATTTTCTTAAAACCCTTCATTTTTTATGCATTTCCTTACTACTAATTAGTAAGATAATCCACTAGTGATATCACATGTCCATGCTCTTATTCCTTTATTTCTTCATCAAGGGATCCCATCTAGAGTAAAAATACCTAATGATGGTATTTACTCAAGTTATTGGACTTTGAAGGAGGCAGAAATCAATCTATATTTACTTTTTTATGTGATTGTGGGGAGATAGGAGGTGAGGGACAAGGTGAAACTAGTGAAGGAACCATAATAGTAAGGACTACCATTGTAGGTGGTGGTGAAAGAATGTAAAGTGGAAAAATGGTGGTAGAGAGAATAATAGATGGATATGGACCTTATTTAGGTGATTGATAGAATGGAGGAGTAGATGGGAGAGATGATAAGGAAGATTTTATAAAATATTTGATATTTACCTGTGTAGGTTTTGTAAGTGGAGGGAGATATTCCAAAGATAATGTTCTCTTTTGTCCTTCATAAGGGGGTGTAGTCCTCTCAACTATAGTGGTTTTTCCCATGATAGTATTAACTAAATGGATGGGTTTTAGATGATGGATAGGAATACCTTTGAGAATCTCCTTTATAATATGAATTTATCCTCCCTTTGACCACTAGACTCTCCCTCTTTTAAATTTGTCTCTCCTTCTATAAGAGAGGGAGGCTAGTGTTATCACTATGTTGGACACCATTGGTGACTCCAAGCTTATTTTTACTACCTTACCATATCACTTTCTTATCTTTGGTAATTAAAAGTCATATTTAATAGCTTGGGAAATAATCATTGACATTTGATTGTCCCTCATATGGGCCCAACCTTAAAAAACATATGATGCATTCCTAAAAATAACATCATCTTAATACTCTTGGTGACCATATGTAATTGTAACCCCCTTATTTTCCTTGAGGATTTAGATATATTTTCATATTTTTAATTTGGGTCCCATTCCTTGAATTGGGACATATTTAAAATATAATGGGATTTGATCTTCCCTACTAGATTAAAGTGTTCTCTCACTAAAAATTAGAGATTTAAAATACTTAGATGGATATTATATTAATAGGCATGATATTTAAGGATAATTTATTCATATATATTATTTTATAGTTTATATAAAACCTCTTGTTATATAATATTGTTTGGAACATGATGTGGTAAAAACAAAGGGGATGCCTTTGTTGCTTCACTTATAATTATGGCATAGTCTAGATAGTACCAATAATCCCCATTTTTAGCTATGATTCTTCTCAAATTATTAGATATTTTGGGAATATAAGTGCCATTAATGGATTTTAAAACTTGATGATAAATTCACTCATAAATATTTGTAATCTCATTTTTGTATCTATATACAAATAGAGAAGAATATTCCTAATAGATTTTATTATCCACATATTCTACAGATGGTTACCATTATTATCCATGGACTATGTGGACCATCCCAAGGAATAAATCTAATAGATACAACATCATATAAAAATTTCCATTTATTGGCCTTTGTTCATGTTTGAACATTTATGCCTTCAACCTAACACTAACAATCTCTCCAAGGGCAAAAATTTTATCAAGAGTGGGTGTCCGACAATGGGACCCATTCTAATTGTACATAAGTAATGATAACATAACCATATAATATATTCATAAGATACATGAATATACTAATACCAAGTCCAAATTTTACTATACATTTGGAGAAAATGTCTCCTTTAGGGTTCAACATTTGGCCCTTAACTAGCCACTATTTTAATTTTCCCTCTATAGTGTTTTGCTTGATACATACATTGGACAAGACTTGATTATAGGAAACCTAAGGCCCTGTAAGCCTCATGTACCTCTCAAATACCCCTCTAAATATGTATTAAATTTCATTTCTCCATTTTATAAGGTGCATAAATTCTATATAATAAGTACCATTAATAACAAATCACAAAGAAAATTGATATAGGGCATTAGCTATGATTTTGCCTTTAATTGATGGAGTCTCATGGTTTTGATTGGAACTAGATCATCAATGTATTTCTTCTCCTAGGATATTTAATCCAATGAGGAACATGATGATACAAAATCCACTACATTATATAGGGTCGAGTATTAAGGAAATTTGAAATCTAGGGAATCTTTATTGAATACAATTTATGTGTATTCAATGTTCTAAGAAATGAAATATACAAAAGGGGCCTAGATGTGTGCTAGTTGTAGAGAGGCCATTTCAATAATTTAGGACTTTCTAATTCCTTTAAAAACTATCTAAACTCTCTTTTTAAACTAGGTAATAAAATTAAGGACTTTGGTCACTTGAGATCTTAGGATTGAAATGTTCAATTAATGGTGAAGTGTCTTTTATTTACTTATGATTGACATATATTATAAAATTGTGTACCTTGAATGCATAATTCATGTGACATAAAAGTGAATAAAAACCTTTGACTTTTTTTTTGGATTTAGGTTTTCTATTTAGATTTGGTCAGTTATTTTTTTTCCAAATGGAAACTTTACACTAATTTGTGCATGTCCATTCATTCAATTTAAGATAGGTGTCAATCTCTTACTTACCAGATTTGTTTATCTATTGAAATCATTTATTCATAATTTTGACCATGTATCTCCTAGATCATGACACTTTTTTTCTTCTCATTTACCTATGTCTTTAAATTTATGAATCTTGTTTATATGTGCTGGGGATATGCGTTAATAGAATTAATATATGTGGATTGTTATTAGGGTTGTGAGAAATCAAAGACTCGAGGCCATGATTATTTGAAATATAAACAATGTATGTCTTATGTGAAGGATCCAATTATTAGTATTTTCATGTGTGATGTAATATCATAGTTGTGGAGACTTTGAGACTTGGGACCTTAGAACCTTAGGTCCATTAATGTGATGTTTCTTCCTTGAAGCTCTAGGTTAATGAAACTATGTTAACTTTCAAATCTGTAGAGCTCACAACCTTAGGATAATTAGATTATGGGGTCATAGGGAGATTAAATTTATTTTAAACCCTTTAATCTCTAATTAATTCAATTGTGCCAACTATCAAACCATTAGAATTCAAAACTTTGGGGTAATAAAACTATGGGACCATAGGGCCATTAGGCTTTGTTTTGACCTTCTAAGTTCTAGGTTAATGAATTTTTACTGACTATCAATGCATTAGAACTATGGAGTATAGGATACTCAAATCCATTATACTATTAATTTTTATCTAACCTTATTTGGTTCTAGGTTCAAGAGGTTACATTACATGGCATGTTCATGGGGTCCTAAAAACTTAAATGACTTAGAATTTTCCATAAAAGTGAACTTTTTCTATTTGAACATGGTATTACCATGTGAAAAACTCATGGTGGCCTAAATTTCAATAATCTATGATATTTTTTTAATTATGATAAGTTTTAATTAATGTATTAGTGACACGTATCAATATCTTGAAGCTAAAAAACTTGGGGACACCGTGGATTTTTGAAAAGGTTGAAGGACTCTAAGTAATGTGATCATATCACTTGTCTCAATATTTGAGTTTAAAAATTTGAGTACATAATAAAGGTAGGGAATAGACATGTATAATTTATACATCATTTAAAATAGTCCTAAGAACATGAAAAAAATAATAGAGACACTAGGTCATGACACATTAGCTCTGTTAATCCATAAATCATAAAGTTAATTTTCTAGAAGAATTATGAAAACCCAAGATTTAAAATAAATCAAAATCAATATCCAAGATTTAATTTTCATTATTTTGGAATTTTATAAATTTAAAATTTGAGTAAAACCTTTTAATTATTAATATTGGAACCAATATCATGTATCTCTAAGGATTATAAGACCTTCAATAAATATATTCAAACAATAGTGGGTCCAAATTTGAATTCATAACATGGGGTATGTGTGTGTGTTAAGGTATAAAATGGTGATTCGGTGGAGAAATACTCCTAAGTATTTGGATAACCCATAATATTATTAATTAATCATAACATAAATTCATCTCTATAATAAAATAATAAGTAAACTAGGCCCTAAAAAACAATCCTTCCCCATGCAACATACTAACCCTTTTTATTCTTAAGATCTATGTGTTTGATTTTGTGAGATTTAATTTATCCTTATAATGAGAGTTTTAAAAAATTCATGGATAAACCTATGTATTTTTATTTTACTTTAGATCTTATAACCAAATAATTGGAAAGCCTTGACATTTTCCTACTACCAACCATGCATCCATAGCCCCAATATAGATAACTCTAATTTCACTCTAAGCCTTTATCTATTGACAATAGGGCATATATAAATTGATATAGATTATTTTAATCACCCCATATTCTATAATTTTACATGATTTAAAAAATATATATAGAATAAGGGTTGGTAACAACCTTAAGTTAGGTTTATGTATAATAAAACTTATATTAATCAACACTTCCCTACCAGTGTGCATAAAATTCTATGTTTATTATGTCCCATCAAAGGTATAAGATGAAATAGTGTATTTTATATTTGTAAATTATTTATAAAATATTAATGACTATATCATATTAATCCCAAAGGTATATACAACTCACTCATTCCAAGTAGAACTTAATTCAGTCAAAACACATACCTCAATCCAAGAAGTTTAGGCATTGTCAGAACAAATCCTTATAAATACTAATTGTACCTCATTTCATATTATCAACTTGATTTTATAAATTATATTATTATTAAAAAATATGAAATTATTTTATTATTTTATTTTTATTTTTTAATTGTAATAAAACTAATCTAGAAATAATAAAAACTAATCTACCTAAAGCAAAATTTAAAAATGAGGAAACACTAATCTATAAAACAAGTAAATTTAACCTATAAATAAAGAAATATATTATTGAAAGAAATGAATATATTATATAAATAATTAAATATAACCTAATCATACATATACATATTTAATTATAGTCATTAAAAAGTGTCTCCATTTGAAACAACCATGAAATAATATTTCAAAGATTATCCATTGATTGGAAAAGCGGGGTCATTACCTTAAAGATCCTTCAAATAGAAAACATTGTTACCTGAAATTTTATATATTTGATATGGTAAAATCCATAAAATATTTAAATTCTAAATTCCTTTATCTTAAATATTTTTTAACCCATCTTTTGACAATGTCTTGGTGTTTATTGAAGTTATACAGTGCTTCAGTTCAAGCATATTCTATTTAGACTATATCAAGTAGTCTAGAATGGATTATTTCATCTTCCCCCATACATTATTACATGATTTTTTATGTTTGGATTATAAGAGTGATGGGAAAAATTGGTTATTATCTATATACTAGTAGAAAAGGTGAAGCTTTGGGTGCTTGTTTGTGCTTTATTCTATCTACACATATTCATATTTCAATGGTAGATGACATTCTACTGGTTTGTATTATGATGAATTATTGATGGCATCCATCATATTATTATTGGTAGATTCATCTAATCCATTACATTTTTGATATTAATTTGAAGATAACTTGATGGTGATTTGGTTGATATGAGCCAATTCAGTAACTTCACTAGATTAGTAGTCTATACCATTATCACAAACTAAATAAATTGGAGTGTCAAACCTAGTCAGTATGTTCTATTTTATAAATTTGATAACATATATTGATATATAATTCTTAGTGGCACAATTTATGTCTATCTAGTGCAATATTGGATGGTTGTTAGGAAAAACTTGTGTCATGTTGAATAATTTGGGTTTATTATGCTAATGAAGTCAAGACCCTATTGAGTAAAAGGGCATCCTTCAGTGACTAGTTACAGAGAACTTATGATATATTTTAACATGGTTATGGGAATATTTGAAAATTATAGGCTAGTAGTGTCCCATCTTCAAGATTTTATGGGATATTGTGTTACCTAAGGCATGTCCATTATCTATCTTACTATGTATATTATTCATGATGTCCATACATTATTTAAAAAAAAACAACTCAAATAGATTCATTCATACTTATTCTATTATAATACCCCTTTCTTTATCGCATAATGAGTTTATTTGATCCTAAGGGCTCATCTTCACTCCCTATTTTGCTTAGTGGGGCACTACTTGTGAGTAAATAGTAAATGATTTAAACATACCATTGACCATCTGCAACCTGAGCCTCATTAATTTTTTATATATAAATGTGTGGATCAATCTTAGTCATGTGATGGATTATTCCTTGACCTCTCACCATCTTGGTTGGTTTAAATTCAAGATCAAACTCCCATAATTTTTCCATCCACTTACATCTTATTTTTCCCAATTCATTATGGATGAGTGTGAGCTTGATAAATGTGTCAAAAATGATGGAGTACATCTTGTTCCTCAACATATAATTTAAAAACTTCTTCAAAACTTTAAACAATGCATATATATATTTATCTACCATAGAGTATTTCAACTATGCATCTTTCTGGTTGGTGCTTCTAAAAAAATTGGATGTTCATTGCAATCTACCTTTTTTGTGAGTATAGATGTTATAGTATGCTCTGAGTTAAATTAATAAATGTATAAATATTTAGTGAAATATAGGATAATAAGAATTTGAGAATAATAAATTCTGATTTTGATATATTGGAAAACTTTTTTAGCTTCTATTTTCCTTTCTCTTTTAGCATCTTGATTCAACATGGTATTCAAAGGTTTGAAAATCTCTAAAAATATTGAGACTAATTTACTTAAAAAGTTTATATGACCAATGAAATACTTCAAATATTTCTTATTGTTAGGAGGTTTAAACTTATAAATGTCCTAGATTAATTCTATGTCAATAGAGATCCCATCTTTAGAGATGACATGGCCTAATAGTTTTCCTGCAATGACTCCAAAGATGATCTTATTTGGATTGAGTGATACTCCATATCTTTTACACTTATCAAATACTCTTTGTGTATGATCAACATGATTTGATATATCTTTTGAATTCAATATTTAGTCTTCCATATAAGTGATGATATATTTTCCAATGATACCTTAAAATTAAAGTCCATAGCTCATTGGAAGGTTGCTCCTACATTAATTAGGCCATTTGTCATCCTTTCGTATGTAAACATTACTCACTTTGTGGTGAAGGAAGTTTTAATTTTATAAAATACTTATACCAGCACTTGATTATAGCCAAAGAATCCATATAAGAAGGACATCATCTCAAATCTACTAACCATTTTAATTACCTTATCTAGGGATGGCAATGGATAGTTATCTTTTTATGATGCTCGATTGATTTTTTTTATTTCAAAAGAGAACCTAATATCTCCTTTTTCTTCCTAATTATCAATAAGATATATACCTAGATATAGTACCTAATGGGAAAGATAATCCTATCATATGATAACTTCTATAATTCTATCTATATGAGAGGTTCAATAGTTGGATTCATTAGCCTCTATCTCTGCTTGAAGGGATTATGTTATGGCTTCAATGGGATGGTATGTGTGATGACCCTGGAGTTAAAGACATTAATATATTCATATGTCCAAGTGATAACATCTTTTTATTCTATCAATATACCCCTAAACTTTTATTTTTCACTTTCAATACAAATGAAGCTAATGTTTACATTATAGGGATGTTGCTCAGTACCTAGATTCTCCTAAACAATATTAGACTCAATCACTTTAAATTATTTTTCATTTTGAACTTAAGGGTCTAAATCAAAAGATAACTCTTGGGAGACCATATCCATGGGGACACAATTATATTTTATCTTCAAGACACCATCTTCTCCCAGATCTTTTATGCACATAGGTTTAATATCCTTCTCATCTATTGCATGTGATTTAAAGATTCCATAAATATTCATAAATTATATAGTATGATGGTTATAATAAAATAATTGGAAGTTATCCACATTATCTAGGATCGAGGGGAAAGGAACCATCTTCATAGATAATGTATGCATTTTGGATTCTTTGAGCAGTGGCATATTAGTAGTTAAATATTAGTGAATCTACCATTTGGTTTATTTACATTGGTATGGCCCTGATGTTGAATGATTAAAAGGATTATATTAGATCCCATGTTTGGTTTTTTTACTTATTTAAATAAGTGAGTTTGCATTGGTATTTATTTTTGATCTAGTTAATAACCTATTTTGAATCACTAAAGATTTACAACTACTTGATGTTATGCTTAAGTGTGAACTGTAGGCCTAAGAGTAGGGCTTCATACTCACCTTGGTTATTAGTGCAAGGGAATTATGACATGTAATTATTAATTCATTTTTAGATCAATTAGGGATATGCCAATAAATGAACCTTGATTTGATTAGGATCGATCAAAATGAAGAGTCTATAATTAATAAGGGCCTTCAAATTCTTTTTCATAAGGTTATTTCTTGGTAGTGAAAGTGTACACACTTACATGTGAGGTTGTAAAGTTATCATTTTCATTCTTGTTATTGTATTATATGATCAAGTACTTCATCTTCAATTTTTTGTTGAATTAGATTTTGTTGGCTTCTCCTTTCCAAGGTAGCCACATGTATGATAAATTTGTATCCTTGTACCCATTTAATGTATTTGACCAATCATGACTAAAAAAAACTCCATAAGATTCTAGAATGTCAAAGACCATAATATCTATGTATTGTTGTCATAGATGCAAGTTGTATGTGTAAATTTGTTAGTTATCTAAAACATGGGATGAAATACTTTTATAGTTATAAGAACACTCTTTTTTACTTATCTAGGGTCAAACCTAGTTGATTGCATACAACTTAGGCCTCACATTAGCTAAAGCACCTGAGTCAACCAAATAATTATGCATGTTTTTATCAAAAAATTTAATGGTTAATAGAAAAGGTGGTAATTTACGCTTATTATTATAAATAACCATGTTTACATGTGCCATTTTTTATTTTTTAGTAAATGATATTCTAGTTAAAGATTTGAGTAGAAACTCTCTCTATTCAGTGATCTGGCCTAGCTCATGACTAATATTAGCCTTGATATTCTTCATATATTCAACAATATTGTATCCTCTAATCTATGGCTATTTATTCTATAGCTAATCATTTTATTTTTGATCAGGCATATTATTTTTGCCCTTAGGATATGGAGGAGTACTAGGATTGTTATTTATGGGCATGGAAGTATTATTAGGTTCCTTATTATTTTAATTGTAATCATTAATATATAGTTATTGGAAATCATTGATATCATCTGTATTATCCTTAAGCTCATTCTATCCTCCACTAGGAATGGGAAGTCATATATCTCAAAGACCATGTCTATGATGGGAAGACCTACAGTGGTAGAATATGATGGCTTTGTCCAATTTACAAAAAACTTTCTATTTGTCCATTTCCTTCTAAAAATTTCAAGGGTAGTGACAATTTTTATGTATTATAGATCACCATGTTGTTTAGTGTTATGGACTCAACACCAATTATGAATGGTTAATTTAAAGATGTTTATCTCTGGAATCTTGTTAGGTGGATGCTACTTTATATGGTTTTTAGGTATATTGAAAGACCTATTATACCGCAAAAATGTAAAGTTATTATTATACTTTTATCCCATGGTATTTCCCATTCACTTATGCATACTAAATAAATTATTTATCAACTTAAATACCATTCATTAGATGTCATAAAATTCTAATTTTGTGGAATTAGATGTATAAACTTTTGTAGTAGTATGGACTAGTATTAAGATTGGTTTAGATTCTATTGGTTAGATGCAGACCAAAGATTATTTGATAAACTAAGCTATTGGTTGGGTGGAACATGGGATAAAGGCAATTGGATACATTTCTAGCTATGATTCTGGGCCACAACATTATGATTAGCATTTAAAATTGGGTTAAAGGCCATTGGTTCTCTCTTCACGCAACCAAAGTGTTGTTATTTGAAACTTGTGTTAGTGACTTATCCAAACTATATCAAAAAGGTATTTTGAAAATGATCCTAAGATGTAATTTAACCTTAAAGGACATTAAGGATCCAATCATAGGTATCATCCTATAATGTAAAAGGAAAGAGCCTACATTTACATCTTCATGGGTTAAATTTAGCATCCCCAAAGTAGTCTTAAATGGCTTTAAGTTTTCTTCAATAGTCCTACATCCTGAGGGAGAAAAGGAAGGAAGATACTTTTCAAAGTTTTGGGCTAGATCATGCACACCTCTAGGTATAATAATAGTAGAATTGGTTAACAAAATTTGGTCCC
>JARHVA010005264.1:382500-420000 GCA_037957365.1 Torreya grandis | reverse complement strand
CTTTGTCTTTTGGACGCTCCCTCTTGTGGACTTGTTTATCCTTTCATAGGAGAGGGAAGTTGGTACTATTACTGTGTTAGAGGCCATTGGTTATTCCAAGCTTTTTTTTATCACCTTACCATCTCAATTTATTTCTATTTGGTAATGTTTGTGTAATATTTAATGGCATGAGAAATAATCATTAACATTTGATTTCCCCTCATATGGGTCCAAACTTCAAATCATCATATGCATTCATAAAAATAACATCATGTTCTTAATCTTGGTGACCATATATAATATTCATGCCATTATTTTCATTGATAAGTTGGAGGTAGTTTCAAATTTTTACTTTTAGGTCTTATTCCATGAATTATACCACATTTAAATTATAATGGAATCTGAGCTTACATTATGGAGTGGCTCAGATTCAATCTTTACCTTAGTCCCATACTTGGTTCTAAAAACTAGATAGGACCAATTCACTGCTAGATAACCACCTATCTTTGATGTGAAGTCCCTAGATAAGTAAATGGAAAAATAAGGAGGAACATCTGCCACTATTATATCATGGGGAACTAAGAAAGTTAGGCAAGCATGTAATGTCAAGCTCAAAACCTTCATTATCCCAACTATCTTTGCAAGTGTCCCATCTAGCTGCATGACTCCCTTATTCATCTCTTCATATTTCAATCCTAGCTTGTCATCTACGCACTTGGGCATTACTGAGGTACTATCCCCACTATCAATGATGCAGTTGTGCACCAAGAAATCTCCTATGACCAAGGACACATATAAAGGGGGAATTTTCCCTTCTTTCTTGACCTGGCCTAAAGTGGAAGGTTGTCCATTCATCATCGAGACATTATCAGTCCTTGTTGGGATAGCTCATCGATCCAACTCATGTAATTCCCTTTGTAGCATGTCCTTTTGTCTTGGTAGAGACAATGAATCCCATAAGGAAATGTTCATATGTAGCTTCTGCATTTGATCCACCACATTCACTTGAGGATTGCCTCCTTTCAATCTTTCTTTGGGGTGAACTCCAACTTGAGGTGCAGGTTGAAGGTACAAATGGTAGTCTGAAGTTTGGGACCCTCTAATTTTCTTGTGATGAGGAAGGTATTGGTGATGTTTGTGTAATAGCCTAAGTTTCTCCTATTGATCTCCCTTTAAATCTTGTGTTGGTTGCAACATAGTCAGCCTCATTATCTGTAGTACCCACATAATTGATTGCATAAAACTCACCTTCTAGGTGGTTCATAAGAGTAGAGCCAGGTTGACTCTAACTATTGCTTGTGTTGGGTTGCATTAGAGCCTCAAAGACTTGGGAATGAGTGGTTGCCTAGTTTTCTTACACATTTGGGTAATAACCCATCATCTCATTTGTATAAATAGTTTGCTCCTAGCCATATCCCATGGTTGCAAAACTTGGCTACTCCTACACTAGATTGTTTTTAAACGGGCACCATGACCCTAGATGATGAAGGGGTGCCTAGGTTGTAGCCTTGAAAAGGTCTAGATTGAGTAAGCTGACCTTGTCCTTGATTGTAGTTTTGGAAAGGGGGTCTAGGAGCTTAACCATAATGCTAGTATCCTTGATTTGGTCTGTTGCCTTGAGCTTACTATCTTTTAAGGGCCATAAGTTCATTTGACATACTTTACAACATACTCTTTACTTCGTGAAGCTCATTGGATGGAGCAGCAACTGGTTTCTCTATGCTAGGTAGAGGAGCTAATGTGGGAGTAGCAACTTAAATTAGACGTAGCATTTTTGGGAAAAGTGGCATATGGGGTCTAGGGGCTATTTTCCCTGTCTATAGTAAGCAATTTTTAGCTACTATGGCTATGTCATAGGTAGTAGGTAGCACATGCCCTCCCATGAATTGTATCATAACAACAATATCACTATTTAATGCTCTTAAAAAATACAAGAAAGCATAGCTAGCGATCAGTCTTACCAGAATGGGGATTCTATCCCATGTCTTCTAAAACTATGTTGAAATCTTGCATATATTCATGTGGGGCTCTCTTCATGGTAGTCAGCTGCTCAGCAAGTGAGAGGTGGTTGCTCTTTTCTCCAAAATGGTCTATCAAGTGAGTACCCAATTCATTCCAAGAACTGATTGAATTTATAGCCAAAGTCCCATACCAGTCAAGAGCTTTGCCCTTGAGAGATAATTCCAGTAATTTGATTGTGATATTTTCCTTGGTGACATTATGAATATTGTAGAGATTAGCAATATTTTTGATGTGATTGATGACTGTAATGGGCCCCTCTCCATTGAAAGAGGGCAAATTTTTGAGGGTTACTCTTAGAATTAGGTCATAACATGAGAGACTCAAGGGGCTCTGACTATTAAAAGCCATAAAGGGTAATGCCATAGCTAGGATGGGATGTAACTACAGCCTTGCTACATATGCATTCCTTACAATAGGTCTGGGAGGGTGGCTTGCTAAATAAGGATAGGTCTTCTCAAACCTCAGTCTTTTTGCTAAATTTAAAGGCAATTCAATAAATTTGAAAGGGATGCCCTTAGAAGCAGACCATGTGGTGACTTTAGGCATAAGAAGTTAAACTGGTCTTTGATTAGGAAATGAAGTTCTTACTAGTGGAGTCATCAGATGCTAAAAATAGTTGTTCTGCTCTAACGGGACCAGCATCAATCTTAAAACTTTACTGAGTGTAAAAAAGGTCCCATCAAGCATGCCAAAAACTGTTGACGTAGAAGATTACACCCTTGGCAAGAGGCCGAGCTCTTGCCTTCCTCACACAATAATGGAAACTCCCCTCTCACCTATGGGACTAGTGAAGCTGGAGGGGAGAGTCTCTAGATAAGGGCTAGATCCCTTTGATGCATCTGATTTTTTCCATTAAGTGCTAACACACACACATATATAATGGGGCGATGATAAGGGAGAAAGATTACAGGAAAAAAAATACTCTAAAGGAGGTGATGCACCAAAATGACTTGACCTTCTCACATTCACACTTAAAATCAGACAAACACATACATACACTTCAACTGGTAAATAGACCAAACTGCAAGGAGTGGCAGGAAGGCTTTGAGGGAACACATAAAAATAGAGATTCACCATAGGTGTTGTAGAAGAGAGACACTGTGTAGTAGATCCTTCTACCTCTATGCTTCCAAGTACATCTCTTCTTGTCACCTACAAAATGACACCTTATAGACACTAGGTGTGTTGGTGTTGACCTGTAGAAGCATTAAGAAACAATGACTAAACATAGACTAACACTTATAAATGTTGCCAAGGCTCCACCTTATAAATGTGGAAGATGATTCTCAAATGACAAGTCTCCAATATATATAGGAAGGGAAAAGGCCTTTTGGCACCCCCTTTTACAAATGTCCCATGTGAGCTCTAGTCATTGGGAAGAGTAGGCTACTTAAACATAAATGTTGTGTCAGCCCTAGCTCTGACTTCAAGCATTTTTTGACATAGGTTGTGCCATTTCCCCATTAACTGAGACTACTCCTTGAAGGCACCCACGTGGTTTATCTGCTCATAAATGTGAAATAAAGAAAAATAGGTCACACAATTGGCTATTTGCACCTTCTAATGGTCAATTCATAGACATTGTCACCTGATAGAGTAACTTCTTGAATCAGCACCTCCCTTTTCCACTTGGACTATCTACCTGCTCCTACACTTGGTACTTTTGTCTTTTCCCTACCTTGTCTATTTCTAGCTCCTTTGGCCCTCAGGGCTATCTCTGAGGTGGTCACTGCATCCCTTGGGCTCCTTTCATGGTTGGCACTCATGCATTTAAAAACCAATGGCTTTTTTATTGGCTTAAAATTGATTTTCACACACCCATCATCTCTTAAAAAATAATGGCTAGTTTGCCCTCTTAAAGTTGACAGCTTTCGCGATACCATCCTTGGCAATTTCCTTCAGGCTTTTTTTCTTTGCCCTTTCCTATAGACTCCCTTCTTATCACCTTCCCAAAGGGAAGGTGACCCTTCAACCTTTTGAAAGTGACCCTTTATTTTGGCTGAGAGTCCCCCACAAGGGCACCTACCCTTTGGGGTCCTTCGATTCTTTGGTGGCTATCTTCTTTGTTTTGGACTTTTCCCATAAACAAAAAGTCTATGAGAATATGCTGTTTGGCTTCCCTAGGCTTTTTTGCTTTGGGTTTTTTCCCTGTGGACAAAAGTCCATGAGAATTGGCCACCTCCAAATTTCTTTGCTTTAGTCTTTGAAGTATTTTTTTTGGCAGCTCCTCTGAATTTCTTCAGGCTTTTTGTCTGAAGGAATTCCTTCAGACAAAAAGTCTGAAGAAATTGCACCTTTCGACTACCTTAAGCAAAATTCTAAAAAACTTACCTTTTACAGCTTTCTTTCTTTGTGGCCTCTTTGAAGTGCCTTTGCCCTTCGTAAGGGCTTATTGAACCTAGAATGCCCTCCATAAGGGTACCTACCCTTCAACTTTGGGGGCACCTTGTTGAACCAACCCATTGAATTGAAATTGGTTCAATGGTTCAACATTGTGCACCGAGCTGATTGAACAAAGGCAGTTGAATCATTCACTTTGAACCATTTTATTTAAACTAAAACATTGAACCAACCCATTAAACCAAAATGTTGAACTAACCTATTGAACTAGTTCAATGGTTCAATGGTTTAAGTGACTATTGAGCCAAGGTCATTAAACTCTTTGTTGAACCAAAGTGATGAACTTGAAGATTGAACCAAGGCTTGAAATTGAAGCGATGGACTTGAAGTGATGAACTAAGGCTTGAACCAAGGCTAATTAAATTGCCAATTGAACCAAAGGGTTAAACCAAGCTATTGAATGAATCCTTTGAATCGGTTTAATGGTTCAAAGCTACGTGCCAATGAATTGATTGACTAAAACAAGTAGTGAACCCATGGTAAACTTAGGCCAATTGAACTAGGCATCAAACTAAGCTGATGAACCAAGCTAAAGCATTGAACTAAGCTGATGAACCAAGGTTTTTGAAATTTGTTGATGAACTTAAGTGATGAACTGGAGATGTTGAACCAATCTGATTGAACCAAGTGATGAACCAATGCGTTGAAATAGTTCAATGATTCAAAGGTGCCAACTCTTCTTGTGATTTTCTTTAGACAAGAGCTCAAAGAAGCCTTGTAAAACCTAGTACTCTCTGAACTAGTTCTCCATCTTTCAAAATATTACACCTGTAGAGCCCATAGATTTCCAAGACTTGCGCAAAATAAAAAATGAATTGGCCTAGAACAATAGGGGAAGAAAGGGGACCAATTTTTAGTCTGTCAGGCAAAAAATTGTTAACAGGTGGTTAAGCCAATTTCATAACCACTTAATCCTTGAGGAATCCATATGAGTATAATTTATTTTTCCAAAAAATGAGACTTAAACCTACACTCTGTAAACAATATCATCATCAAACCTGTAAGTAGGTCTCTTTATGTAAATTTTTTAATTGCCTATAGTAGACTAGTTTGGGGCCTATCTTGAAATTTTGAGAAATGAAATAATTAATGTACCTTTATCATACCATATTATCCTTATTCTTAAACTTAGATGTATGGAATTACATACAATTTCATACTTTACCTTTTAAAATGAAAGGAAAAAACCTTTTCTTGGGCTTTTATTGCAAATTAAGCCTTCCACTACCAAGTTAGTGTATGAAGAGGAAAACAATGGGTCACATTCATGATAAAACAAATATTGGGTAGTTTCCATGCTTTGGGAGGCTAATTTTGGCATCTGGAATCCCAAAATAGGCCTTTATGGCTTAAAAATGCATCAAAACACCTTTTTACAGAATGAAACTTTGGACTTAGGCTAAAGTCATATATTTGAATAAAATTGAAGGCAAATTGTATATTTTAATGATCATTTTGACTTCATTTTTGAAATTTTAAATACAAAAAATGTCTTTTTAGGCCAAAATACACCCATTTATCCAACTTACAGAGGCTATTGATGGTACCATGAAAGTTTTTGGATTACAAGGGTTGGTATTTAGCCTTAACACACTAAATTACCAACATTTGCATCAATTATAATTATGGTATAGTCTAGATAGTACCATTAATCACCCATTTTGACTATTCTTCTTCTCAAGTTCTCATATATTATGGGCATATAAGTACCATGAATGGCTTGGTATACGTGAGGGTAAATTTCCACAAAAATATTTATAATCTCATTTTTTTATATATATAAAAACATAAAATAATAATCCTCATAGATTTTGTTCTGTAGGTGGATACCATAATTATTCATGGGATGTATGGACTATCCCAAGGATTACATCTAATAGATATGACATCATATAAAAATGTATTTTCATTAGCCTTGGTTCATGTTTAAACATTTGTGCCATCAACTTAGCAGTAACAATCTCTCTTAGGGCAATAATGTTGTCAAAAGTTAGGAAAATGTCTAGCTATGGGACCCATTTCACTTATACATAAGTAATGTTATAAAAACCATATATTTTATTCATAAGGTTCATGGATATCTTAATACTAGGCCTAAATTTGATGATGCCAATGGAGGAAAAGCCTCCCTTGGGGTTCATCCTCTGGCCCTTAACTAACCACTATTTCAAATTGCCCTCTACCATGTTGTTCTCAAGATATATATTAGCCAAGACATAATTATAGGAAACCTTATCCCTTAAATCATAAGGTACCTATAAAATTCCCTTCTATAAATAAATTCAATTATAGTTTTCATTTTCTAAGATGTAGAGTTTCCAAAACAAGTACCTTTGAATAACAAATCATGAAGAAAATTGATATAGGGCATTACCTATGGTTTTTACATTACTTTATGGAATCCCATGGTTTTTATTTATATCAGGTCATCAATGTAATACTTATCCTTTTAGGATAGTTGATCAATTAAGGATTACAATTCTATAGACTCCACTACATTCCATAGGCTTGAGTAGTAATGAAACTTGAAATCTAGGGAGCCTTTGTTGAATACATTACCAATGTATTTGGTGTTACCAAAAATGGAATATAAATAAGGGTCCTAGACACATTCTATTTTGGATATCCAATTTTATCAATATAGAGATATGTAATTCCTTCACAAACTTTCTAAACTCTCTTTAGAAATTCATTAAGAAAACTAGGGATTTTGGTTGTTTGAGAGATCATAATTACAATTTTTTATTAATTGTGAAGTTTATTTTCTTTGCTTATATTTAGAATATATTTCCAAATATTATTCCTTGAATGCATAATTCATGGGTAATTAATGTGAATTACATCTTTTGATTTTGTTTTCATTTGGATTTTAATTTTCTAGTCAGATTTGGTGGGTTCTTTTATTTTCCAAATGTTAAATTTTCATTCATTCATGCATGTTTAGTCATTCCATTTAAGACAAGTGTCACTTTCTTACTCAATGGATTTATTCATCTATTTAACTCATTTATTTATACTTTTGGCCATCCATGCCCTATATCATGTTACTTATCTACTTGTCATTTACTTGGGTCTTTATATTTATGATCCTACTCTACATGTTATGGGGTAGCGAGTTAATAGAATTGAGCCACATGGAGTGATCTTAGGTTTTTATGAACTTAGAGACTCGAGGCCATGGTTGTTTTAAATTTTAACTATGTATGTCTTTTGGAAAGGCTCTGATTATTGGTATGTTGATGTGTATCATTATTATAGAGTTATAAAGAATCAAATACTCCAGAACTTAAAACCTTGAGGTAAATAACTTAATATTTCTCCCTTGAATCTCTAGGTTAATGGAATTATCTAAATAATCAAACCTTTAAAGCTTATAACCTTAGGGGAATTATACTATAGGGCCACTTGGCAATTAACTTGATTTTAACCCATTAAATATCTATATTAATAATTTTTTTCCAAGAAATAAACCATTGGATATTACACTATTGGGGAAATACTATAGGACCACGAGGCCATTATGATTTGATTTTACCTTCCAAGTTTTGGTTTTAAAAAATTATGCTATTGGTGAAGGAATTAGAGCTACATAGTCTCAAAAAATCTAAGCCATTAAACCATTAACTTTTCTTTGACCTTCCATGGTTCTAGGGTTATGACTTTATACTATATGGCACATTCTTAAAATCCTAAAAACTTGAATGACTTATAATTTTCTATTAATGTGAAATTTTTCCATTTGAATGAGGTGTTTCCATGTGAAATACTTGTGGTGGAATTACTATTGATAAGGTATGGGATTTTTTTAACTGTGATAATTTTAGAGTAATGCAATATTGCCAACTATTAATATCTTAAATCTATAAAACTTTAGGACACTTATAATTTTGAATAATGAAGGACTCCAAGTAACGTGATCTTACCTCTTATCCAAATCTTTGAGTTTTAAACTTTGGGGACATAATGAATGTGTTGGTTTAATGTTTTACATCTCTTGCACTTAGCCTTACACACTTCAAGAAAATGGAAAACAAAGATGAAAAACCCATTAAAATGTCATTATAACTAGGGAAGGGTTTAACAACAAGATGGACTAAACATATACAATGATTGGAACACACAAATAGAGGGTATGGTTATCTCCTTATTACTTTTACCTCTAAGTAAACTAAGGTGAGAGGACCTAAGGGGTAGATTGCTCACATGGAGGGATATTACAATTCAGTCTCCATGGGGATTATTGGCACACAAACAAAAATCTGAGTATAATATATCCAAATTTTCTCACTCCACATAGGAAGAGTTATCACATGTAAGGAAAAAATTCTCTAAGTTAGACACAAGCTATTGAATATAAATGATAATATGATTGCAAACTTCATTTCTAAATAAAGTTTCAATAACAAAGGGCCAAATGGAAGATTATAATGTTCAAATTGAAAGCACAAAATATAGACACATTTCATATAGGCAACATTAATGCATATGCAAGAAATTAATACTTATAATATGTAATAGGGAGTATTATTTGTAGGGTAGGACAATTTAGGTAAATATAAAGAGAGTGGTGTGGTGGTGTGGTTTTTTAAATAGTAGGATCTCCTTCAACAAGCATGCCATTATTCATTACAAAGATGAAAATGATTGAAATATAAGATATCTAAACTATCAGGAATGATTTTCATCCATTGGTTCTAATAAAATGCAAATATTTAAATGAATCTTGAAACCCTAAAGCATACAATGCAATTAGAGATTCAAACACTTTATCTTGTCAAATCCATAAACCTAGGGTACCCTTAAGAGGTTATCAAGAACACATTTCCAAATCAAACTTCTAGACAGGAATTTACAACTTAGATCTATGCCCAAAACAACTTCTACCATTGATAAACACAAAACTAAATACCCAATCAATAGAGAATGTAAAACATATTATTTCATTTTATTGATAAAATATAGTATAAATCACTTCTATTTTCCATTAACCTGTAAATTTTTTTTACATACATCATTATTTTAGAATACTACCATGTGTAAAATCATGGTGAGTTTTCTCTTTTGACAAGGGATACATATATAATGCTCTCATATCTTTTTAATGTATATATAGCTGCAACCACTTTAGCAAGAGAGACAATATACACACAACAAGGATCCTAAAATTTGAAAGAGCCTAAGACCTAGAAAGAACAACAACCAAAACCAACCTTTGAAAAGAGGACAAACCCTCTTTTTCTAAAACTCTTTCACCTAGAATATCCTAAGAATATGCTTCAGCTAGAAGATGCCCTTGATCATTCCTAGAAGCTCATGCCTTACAAGAAAATCATTCTAGTAACTTCCTATCCTTATCATGATAAAGATTTTAAAAAAACCCTTGATCCTCTTAGATGGAAATACACTACACTTGGGATTGAGGGAGAATATTCCCATAGGATAAAAAAATCCTTGTATTCATGTGTATCTACTTGGCCATTCTCTCCCATTAATCATTTGCATAGCTAGAAACTTTTGGACAATTTCCCTTCTCCTAGTGTAGGACAAAGAACATCCCTTGTCTTGTAATTATTTCATGGGAATATTATAACTATGGTAGAAACAAATAAAAATCTATGACCATTTGATGAATATCGTTGGAATGGCCCACCTTGGTCTCACAACCCTACAACATTTTCTTTCCATGGAGGTATTTGAAACAAACAAAATATTAAAAATGGCAATACTTAGATTATTTTACCTTTTGCCTTAATGCCAAACATTTTTTCACCTTTCCACATTTCTATTTTCCATTTGACCTTTTAGGGTTACCATCAAACTTTATAATGCTTGTGTGCATTATTTTACCCTTTTAAAAGATTGGCTTCATCATTTGACCCTCCATGTGGATGATATTAATAGTGTGGATCTCTTCTATTTAAAATCTTATGCTTTTAATTTTTTTAACTTCCACTTGGATAGGTCATACATTTTAGAATGATCATAAATAAAAATGTGGCCTCTTGAATGCTTTCATGGCCTTTTTTATTTTTCATGTCGACCTCTAATTTCCCTTGAAACATCACTACTTACCTTTTGGACCATTTCTATTTTGATTTCATATTGACTGGTAAGTGGTGGATATTGGCTTGAATCAAAGGCTCTGAGCACAAAAATTCCACATAGAAAGTCTAACACACAATTACCAAACAAAAAGTCTGATGACCAAATCCTTTGAAGCAAGGGAAACTTGGAACAAATATTTTGACCAAAAGATCTAAACAAAATGTCCAACCAAAACGTCCAAACAAAATTTTCAACCAAAAGGTCTAAATAAAAAGTTCAACTAGAGGGCCTGAACAAAATGTTAGACCAAAAAAATTGATCAAAATGTCTGACCAAAAAATATGATGAGGATATTCTGAACATTAAGAATTATTCAAATTTAAGAATTTTATGAAAAGTTTAACTTTATAAAAAAATCAAACTTGCACTTTTACAACTTGTTTTTTTCCATATATTTATATAGACCTTTTAATCCAAAATTCAATTTTTAATAATGTAGACTTGCATTTAACCTTCAAAATTTTTGTTGATTCAAATCCTTTTCAAAAATGGAAAACATCATACTCAACATTATTTGATCTTCTTGACATGATTTTAATCATAAACCCTATACTCTCATTAAAACATGAAAAATTTAACCATTAGATGGAACTGGGATTACATGGGGTTTTTACAAGGCAAAAGTAGGATTTTTAACTTGGGTGAACACTTTCAAATAATAGGTAACAATTATATATTCATTCACTAATATTTAGAAAATGGGCACAACTTTCTCAGTGTAATTTTGGGTACTAACATTAGCTCTCACCTAGGGATGTACACCCACTATGAGTGTATAAATGACCTTAGAAAATAAGACCAGGTGATAATCCCTTGGGCCATAGAGTCAAAACTTTAATAGATTCTTAGAAAACACCGATGAAAACTCAATTGGACAAAGGTAGACTAAAAAAATAGATCAGGAGGATCTGAGAACAAACACACGACATAAAAACACCAAAAATAATTGTAAAAATCAAGTCCTAACACAAAAGGTTTATAAGACAATAGAATAAACAAATTATACACTATACATTACTATACATAGTCATGGACTCAATCAAGGAAGTGTTTTAGATATCTATCATTAACTAGTAACTCTAATATTTAACCTTTTAGGTCTCTCAAAAATAAAGTGTGTTCCCTAATTATATAGTCAATGGAATAGGGGCCCATCCACAAAGCGTCAAACCTGGCATGCTTGCCTTTCTCATCATGCCTGCTATACTAAAGTAGAACCAGATCACCTAATTTAAAAGTTATTGGAGCAACATTTCTATCAAATATTCTCTTGAGCATTTCCTTGAAATTAAGGTGTCTCTCATGAACTTGTCTTCTAGTTTCATCAAGATCAAAAATTTGGTTCATTTAAGTTTCATAGTGGTTGATTTTCTCATATTCCTCTAGTTTTTACATGAACTGATAGGTTGGAAACTACAAATTCATAGGTAAAATATCTTGAGCTCCATAACAAAGCACAAAAGAGTTTTTACTTTTATCTCTCTTAGGCATAATCCTATCAGACCATAAGGTAAACATCAGTTGCTTACCCCACTTAGTTTTTGCTTCTGATGTTTATCTTATGATTTTGAGCAAGTTATTAATACTAGATTCTACTTTCCCATTCCATTAAGAGATGTAATTGGAAGCATAAGATAATTCAATCCCATACTCTTTCCGTAATGCCACCAAAGGTTTAGATCTAAAAGTCATGGAATTATCATCAATTACCTTAATAGGCACACCAAATCTTCAAATATTTTGATTTAATATAAATTCCATAATCAACTAGTGTGTATGCTTTGTTGTATGGACTTCCCCAACCCATTTTGTGAAGTAATCAATTACAACTAGTATCCATCTATGTCCAATGATTGATAAATTAGTGATTTCCCCAATGAATTCCATTCCCCATTATCTAAATGGGTCTTCAATCATAAAAGGCTACAAGGGAAGAGAACCAAAATCTTTCAACCTTGTACCAAAGTATTGACATTTCTCACACTTTCTAACATTCTATGCAACATCCTTGAATAGTAATGACCACCAATAACTAACTCTAAGAATTTTATGAGATGTGACATTACATGAAAAGTGACCACCATATACTACACTATGGAAATCCTTAATGAAATCGATAGTTTTTTCTTATACCATGCATCTTAAGAGAAACCCATTGGAGTCTTCCATGCTAGTCCAATTTTAGTCAAGAGATATTTTTGGAATATAATTTTGAGAGCTTTCCTTTGATTCTTATCCAAGTCAAGGAGATAATTCAAATTTTATAAGTAATAAATAATTTATTTATACCACTGAGATATGTTAATTCTATTCAAATAATCATCAACATTAAAAATAGTAATGTTTACCTCAATAGCTTGAAAATTTATCTCAGCCATGAGATTAGATAGACCCATCCCTCTTACTAACATGGTGGTATGAATATCCATGTCATACTCTTACAACTTGTTAACCCAGTTGAATCTCTTGTTGGATGTTTCAATCAGAGTCAATATGTCTTTTATTATAGTAAGTGGGACATATGAAACAATATTCAAACATAGAATATAAAGTCTAAATTTTTTAATATCCTTCAAGAGAGAAAAATCTTATTTCTCCATGATGGTGTAATTTAGTTAATATCCTTGCATTATTTTATAAATAAAGATATGGGATGCCCATGACCATCATCATTATTTTTCAACAAGACAACAACTACAACATTATGTGATGCAAAAGAGAATACTTGGAATACTTTAGTGTAGTCAGGACTAGCCAATATAGGGGAAGATTTTAAAGCTCCTTTAATGCCATTAAATTATTGCAAGGACTTCTCCTTGCATTTTATGGTTTGGTCTTTATTTTATATGAAATTAATTGGTAGAGTGATCTTCATAAAGTTAGACATAAATCATCTCACAAACTTTATTTATCAAATAAGGATTGAATTCCCTTTTTGGGCTATGGGATAAGCACCCTATCATTGGCTTCCACTCTTTAAAGATCAATCATCACACCAGCCTTGGAGAGTATATGCCCCAAAAACTTGGCCTTTTTTACTCCAAAGTGACACTTCTTTAGTTTAAGTGAAATTCCAAACTCCCTGCATCTAATGAACACTTTTTCTAGATGCTCTAAATGTTCCTTTCTATTCTTTGAGTACACAATAATTTCATCCTAATACATAGAAATAAACTTATTAATTACCCTTAAAAAATAAATGTCCATATCTCTTTGAAATGTTTCACCAACATTCATTAAACCAAAAGGCATCCTCATATAAATATACATGCCCCAAGACATTGTGAATGCGGTCTTGGGTCTATTGGATTCCTTCTTAACAACCTAGTTACAACTTGAGAAATTATCTAAAGTGGAAAAAATTTATAATACTATATCACTTTGTAGTAATTTATCTATATTAAGTAGGGGTAATTATCCTTCAAATAATATTTGTTTAAATTTTCAAAATCCACACACAAACAGATGTTGCCATTTTTATTTTGTACAGGGACTAAATTTACCACCCATGACAAATAATTTATGAGATAAATAATTTCACCATCCCTAATCTTCTTTAACTTCTCCCATATCTTAGAGGCCAAGATGGGATTGATAAGTCTTTGCTTCTTCTTGAAAGTCTTACTATTACTATTAGGTTGCAATGGGATAACATGTTGATACAAATACTCCCTATATGATTTAAATTTGGAATAAGACCAAGCCAATAAATCCTACTAATTTTCTAGTAGTCTTGTGTACTTTTTATTTTCTTCTGCACTTAGGTGAGTACCCACCTAGAATTTCTTAGGATTCTCATGAGAACCCAAATTACACTCAATCACATCTTTTGAGATAAAAAGTCAGTATATTTAATTTGATCCACTCCATCAAAATATGCTTCTAAACTTATGAATACCCTAGGTAGAGTGTTTTTCTTCATATAAATTATATCCTTCCCAAACAAGGTTTCTTTTCCATCATAGGTCTGAACCATGGATTCAAAGTCTATGAGCTAATCTTGAAACTTATCTTCATAATTTAGAAACCTTCTAATCTATTCATAATCATTAAAAACATAACAATGATGAATATTCTTTAGTATTGAAGGCCTAACAAACACCTCAACCTGATACTCATAGTAAGGGTTCATATTTACATATCAAAATGAGCACCTAACACTGTAAGTCTATCACATTGAAAATTCTATCATGATATCAAATGTTAAAGAGTCAAAGAACTCTAAAAACTTCCATACAACATTTATATATTACTTCAACCTTTTATTTTTTGTGGAATAAGCATTGTGGACCTACTTAACCACTAATTTAGAATCACCCTTTATAATCAAACTTCTAATTCCATGTTCATGGGCAATTCATAAATAAAGTAAGAGTACCTCATACCTAGTAGTACTATTCATGCACTCAAAGGATAACTAAAAATAAAACTTAAAATATTTCCCATTGGGGGCATAGAAGATAACCCTATCTCCATTTCTAATATTGGAGAAAGCCCTATCAAAATAGATTCCTTAAACAACACTTTCAATATCAAACCCAACATCAAGAACATCTAGTTTTTTAATAACATCTACATTACCAAAGAAGCTACCCAACTCCACATCTATGTACAACACATCATTTAGATCTCTTTTTGTTTATTCAAGTACATGTAACATATTTGTCTCTCTATGAATTTTGACCATCTTTCTCTCCAAAATAATGATGGAATAAGATAAGTCCATCTGCACACTTCTACCCATGTTAGTAGCCCATTTTTATGATAGCAACATACCCCAGTTAGGTGGGTAATCCACAACCACCACATTCATATTAAAATATTTACTTGGATGAACTTATAACTTCAATACTAACCCTTTAACCTATCCAATAACTATCACTTCTCATGAATACATGGAATAACACTTACCATAGGCTAATGTAAGTTTTACACCAAGCTCATTAAGGAAACCTAGGGGAATTATGTTGCAAGAGTCTCTAGAATAAAACATGAAATTATGAAAAATAAAACCATTAATCAATAGGGTTATGTAAAATGGATCCATCTTTAGTTGAATTTATACCAATGGAGTCCTCAAATAGTCTTTTGGGGTTGGTTCAACAACCTCATTTGATTTTTCATCACTTGTTGGGAGTGTTTGAGGTTGAGTCATTTCATTTATAATTAAATTCTCACCAAATTTCAAGTATTAAAATGCCCTCTTCCTATGTTCACGTATTTACAATAACTCAACAAGTGGCATGATGATGTTCATTTGGCTCAACACCTAATCCATATCACACAAGCTATGTTGAAGAAGAGGAGTATTAAGAAGAAGGGTGATAACACCTTTAGCTAGAATACAATCACTTAAAGTTTAAAGTGGAATAGGTTGGGATGAATTGGCATGTCTTATATCAATCTTCAAGAGTGGGTTATTTCTAACATCACTCACACCCTTAGGGATACTAGACAATAAAGGTACTCTATTCTTGGCTAGAGCACCTCTTTATTTGAAAATTTGATAAATAGGTGCTAGTTTGAAAGAATTAGGGAATATCATAGTTTTATTAACTCCTTACTTTCATCCCCTACCATTGGATTTATAGGGTTAGTATCTTGAGGAGTAGCACCTTGCTACCTACTTCTCAAACTATATTTTTTATCTTGGGAAACTACTACATTAATTAATAGCTACCTATTCTCAACTGAAGGAATTTCTCCATTATACTTCTTAATCATCATAAAACATAAAAAATTGAAATAATGATTGGGTAAATCATATGCTTGTGTCATATTAATATCACAAACTAATTTACAAGTTGGGATAATTTAATTTTGGATACTTGAAAATCAGTAATCAAAATCTCATCACCATTAGATGTAGACTTAGGTTCCACTACATCTTCATCAATTCATTCAATATTACCACATGGAGGATGGGGAAGGAATAATTTATTACGCCAATCTATGTCCATATAAAAATTTACAACATTGAATTTTAATGGATCATGCACTTCCTTTCCATCCCCTTTATTCTAATTTTTGTCATTTCTTTCATCATGGGTAGGCATTTTCCCTTTGTCATTATCTCTAATGAGGAAAGGGGGTCTCCCTTGTACTTGATTTTGATTATTAGTTCTTTCCTAACTCTTAGACCCATGAGGTAACCCATTTTTAGCTATAGATAGCTTGTAATACATCTCCTTGATAGAGAAGGCCAAATTTTTCATAGTTTCATCAAGGTTTGCATTCTTGGTGGACTAAATTTATTTAGGATTAACCAATTTCACATCATCTCACTTAGTCAAAGTTTTAACCATGGCCTTTATGTTTTTTTCAATTTGTATGGCCATGTTAACTGCCAATCTCAAGTTTGTACTATCCTTGTCCCTCAAGTAGTACCCTACCTTCTTATCAAAGTCATCATAATATTTAATTAGGCAAGCTATATCACTAGGACTAAAATTTTTAGGCAAACACATCATGGTCTTGTTAAAACTTGTATTAAAATATTGAAGACACTAATTATGGTTTTTATTAATGTTTTAAAATTAAACCAGAAGGAACTTATGATCAATTTTATCATGATACTAAATTTTAAAAACATTCTTCATTTTGTCTCATGAATCAATACACCCATGAGGAAAATAATTGAACCACTCATGAGAATCTTCTTCTAGTGTGTGTATAAACAAATTAATGGAAACATCCTCGTGCTCAGCCTCATAATCTTCAATGATAATTTGAAAATACCTCAAATTTTGATGACTAATAACTACATTATTCCCTTGAAACTTAAGAAGGTGGTTCCTCACTTCATTAGGAACTTTATTAGGATAACCTTCCATTTCATCAAAATTAATTGGTCTAAATATATGAATCCTAGATGCAAGACATTAATTTGATCCATATGCGTCATGATTGGTTGAATGGTGGGTTCAAGATAAAATGGCAAAGGGATATGAGGGGGTGAGTGAGGTACAATTGTAAAATCAAACCTAGTAGGATATTTATATGGTTAATAAGGTGTTGGGTAAGAAATTAGACTATAAGGTTCTGAATGATTAGGAAAACTTTCCTAATCTTCAATAATAGAAGGTTTGGCAAATAAAATTTCAAGTGTACCAAAATATTGATAGTCCAAACACTCTTTTGCTATTGAACTTTGTCCTTTAATTGGTCTCCAAACTTGTCTCCTTCTTATTTGATGAACACTTAAGGGTGAGACAAGCTACTTCGATAGGTCACCATTGAAGGATGATCTCAATCATTCTATATTTGTAAACAAAAGAACACTAAAAGATGAAAGAATAACTAAATTCAAAATTGACATTAATCTTCCTTGAAACCAGATATAATGTTGGAGTCACCACTAGAAGAAAACTTATATAATATAATAGTTTTCAAACTTGTTGTGATACATATTGAAATCACACTTTGCTAAAGTCAATAATGAGATAATATAATATAGATAGTAAAAATATAGATTTATGTTCAAAAGGGGAAACACCTTAAAACATGATGAATTTATAGATCCTTATAATAACTCAATAGATGTTGATTTACCAAATATTTCAAGTCACCAACAACATTCCCAATAGATTGTTGCATAGTTGATGTTCTAAAGTAGTAAAGAATACTCAAATAACATTATATATCAAACACATGAGAACATATGAATAAAATTTATCTAAAATTGTGTATCAAAGATTAATTTATCAAATATTTATTGATAGATTACCTGAGAACTTTAAAAAATACAACCCTCTGCAAGAGTCCCCAATAATACAAGTGTAAAGATTCGATGCTTTAGTCCCAATAAATAACACTAGTAGAGTGTCAGTTCCTAGTTTTACACCTCTTACAATTATCCTTGCACGCTTTGAAAATTTGGAAAACAAATATGAAAACCCATAAATATGTCATTATATTTGGGGAAGAGTTTAAAATTATGATATAATAAACATAGACAATGATTAGAAGATAATGATAGAGGGTATGGTTAGCTCCATTCTACTTATAAATCTACCTAAACCAAGGTGAGAGGACAAAAGGGGTAACTTGATCACATGGCTGGATACTATAATTAAATCTCCTTTGGGATTATTGGCATATAAACACAAATCTAAGCAGAACATACCCAAACTTTCTCACTCCATTTAGGAAGGGTTGTCACATAGAAGGAACAAATTATCTAAGTCAAACACAAGCTAGTGAAAATAGATAAGAATATGATTTAAAACTTCATTTCTAAGGAAATTTTCAACAACAGAGGACCAAATGAAAGATACAATGCTGGGATTCAAAGCACAAAATAAACACACATATCATATAGGCAACACTGATGCATTTTCAAACAAATAACACTTATAATATGTAATAAGGTGTATTATTTATAGGTTAGGATAGGGTAGGATGAGTTAGGTAAATATAAAGAGAGTGGTGTGGTGTGGTGGTTTTTCAAACAATAAGATCTCCTTCAATAGGCATGACATTATTCATTTACAAAGATGAAAAAGATTGAAATACATGCTATGGAATATATCAAGAGTGAGTTGCATCAATTGGTTATAATATAATGTAAATATTCAAATGATTATTGAAACCGTAAAGCATACACTACAACTAGAGATTCAAACACTTTATCTTATCAAATCCATAAACCTAGGGTGCCTTTAAGAGGTTATAAACAACACATTTCCAAATCAAACAAAAAAAAGGAATTTAGAACTTAGATATATACCCAAATTAACTACTACCATTGTTAAGAACAAAACTAAATACCTAATCAATAGAGCATGTAAATCATATTATTGCATTTTATTGATAAAATAAGACATAAATCACAACTATTTTCCATTAACTTGTAAGAAAATCTTACATACATCATTATTTTAGAATTCTATCATGAGAAAAGGCATGGTGATTTTTTTATTTTGACAAGGGAGACATATATAATGCTCTTAGAGCTTGCTAATGGATGTAAACCTACAACCACCTTATCAAGAGAGACAAGACACACACAACAAGGATCTTAAAATTTAAAATATCCTATAACCTATAAATAATAACCAACAACAACCTTTGAAAAGAGAACAAACCTTATTTTTATATAATTATTTCACATAGAATATTCTAGGAATATGCTTTAGCTATAAGATGCACTTGATCATGCCTGAAAGCTCATGCCTTGGAAAAAAATCATTCTAATAACTACCTATCTTTATCATGATAAAGATTTCAAACAAAACCTTGATCTTCTTGGCTAGAAATGCACTATGCTTGGTCTTGAGGGAGAATATTCCCTTGGGATAAAAATAAACTCTTTGTCTTCATGTGTAACTTCTTATCCATGCTCTCTTATTAATTATTTGCATAGCTTAAACTTCAAGATAGCTACGCTTCTCCTAGTGAAGGCCAAAGAACACCCCTTGTCTTATAATGATTTCATGGGAATATTTTAGTTGTGGTAGATACAAATAGAAATCCATGTCCATTTCATAAATATCCTTAGAATGGCCCACCTTGGCCTCACAACCCTACAACATTTCCCTTCCATGGAGTTATTAGAAACAAGAAAAATATTAAAAATGGAAATACTTAGCTTATTTTACCTTTTTGCCTTAATGCCAAATGTTATCATTTCTACCACATTTCTATTTTTCATTTTAACTTTTTAGGGTTACTACCAAAATTTATAATTCTTAAGTACATTATTTTATCCTTTTAAAAGCTTCGCTTTGTCATTTGTCCCTCCACATAGATTATATTAATAACATGTCTCTCTTCTATTTGAAATCTATTGATTTTAAAATTGAAAACTTCCACTTGTATAGGTCATACATTTCGGAATTAGTATAAATACTAAAATGGCCTCTTGAATGCTTTTTTCACCTTACTTAATTTTCCACATCAACCTATGATTTATTTTGAAACTTCACTACATCCTTTTTGGACCATCTCCCTTTTGACTGCATGTTGACTAGTGGGTGATGGACATTGGCTTCAATTGAAGGCTTCAATCACAAAAAGTTCAAACAAAAAGTCTGACACAAAAATATTAAACAAAAATTTTGACAACTAAATCCTTTGAAGTAATGGAAATTTGAAATAAAATGTCTGACTAAGAGGTCTGAACAAAATTTCTGACCAAAATTTTTGAATAAAATGTTTAAACAAAATGTCTGACCATAAGATCTGAATAAAATGTCTAACCAAAAGATCTAAATAAAATGCATGACCAATATGTTTGAACAAAAGTTCCAACAAAAAGTTTAATGAGGACATTTTGAACATTAAGAATTCTTTGAACTTAAGAATTTTCCCAAAAGTTAAACTTTATGAAAAAATTGAACTTGCACTTTTTAAACTTTTCCACCATATATTCCCATAGACCTTTTCATGCCAACTATAATTTGCAATAATGTATACTTGTTTTAAACCTTGATAATTTTAACCACTTCAAAGCTTTTTTGAAGAAGGAAAATATCATACTCAACATTATTTGATCTTCCCTACTTGATTTTAATCATAGACCATGCAATCTCATTAAAACATGAAAAAATTAAGCATTATATATAACTAGGATTAAACAGGGTTTGTACAAGGCAAAAGAGGGATTTTTAACTTGGGTGAAAACTTATAAATAAGAGGAAACAATTAGATATTCATGAACTAATATTTTAGAAAAGGCCATAAATTGCTCAGTGCAATTTTGGGCACTAATAGAAGGTAGGTCTCAAACATGGATAATTTGTAAATCCTTGAAAATATTCATACAAACACATGAAAATCATAGCAACACTAGGTCATACACATTAGCTCCATTATTCCATAAATCATAAATTCAATTTTTAATAAGAATTATGAAAACCCAAGATATAAGATAAATCAATATCAATATCAAAGCTTTGATTTTCACAATTTGGGAATTATGTAAATTTAGAATTTGAGGATAACCTTTGACATATTCATATTATAACCAATGTCAGGGATATATAAGGCATAAATGACCTTGATTAAAGATATTTAGACAATAATTTGTCCCTATTTGAGTTCAAAAAATGGGGTGTGCATGTTATGGCACAACAGATACTAGTTCATATACATACACAAAAAATATAGTTTATAGTTGAATGGAAATTTTTTTTCTTCCAATTCACACTTATCATATCTACAACCATGATGGGGGCATAAAAATTATTCATTATATTTTTATCATGCACTTATTATAAATTAATTGAAATGAGTGAAAATATATAATCAATCATTAGCCATGATGGGGGCATGAACATTGCTCATTCAATTTTGATCAAACATTTTTATATTAGATAAATCTAACCTAAATGAACTTGATTAGAACTATACATTTTAATATACAATACATCTATATTTATTGTTTCAATTTTACTTTTAATTAACTCATCATATGGTTCCCTTTTTATATTTTGTGTAATTATTTGGGTTAGTCCATTTTGTACTTTTACCCACATTTATGAGGTTTGGTATATGTTTTCTTATCAACCTAAGGACCTAAATAGTTACAAAAATTTGGGGCATAGTCACCCTAACTCTCCATGGGATTAAACATTAAAGAAAAAAAATATCAAATTATTCAACAAGGAAGAACCATATGCAATAAGTTTTAATGGAGACATGGATTTCACCAACACATAAGTGTAATCCTTCCTTGTTCTTTAATTTTAAAAATTAAAATCTATATTTCAAATTTCAATCCAAGGTAATTGACTACTAAATTACTATTAAAGGTTTTTATATTGAGTGACCTACACAATTAGAGCTTCTTGCAAGAGATAAAGTGTGTTGTACATAATTAGGTTTATATTTTGCTTTTACACTAAAAGTTTCATTAGTTTAATATAAGGGGGAACTTGTAGATAATAAAATATGGTATAAATTACTTAAAATTGTGAGTCTATTCCTAAATTTACCATTCATGACTTGAGTGTAAGAACATAATCCTAATCTACCATTCTCTGACACCTACATACTACTTTATGATTTTGACCCTTATGTTCTATTTTACACACCAATAGGAATCTCACTATCTATTTTGAATAAACATTTTATCCTGCACATACATACACAAATTATTAGCTTAGTCCACCTATACATAGGTCAATAACATCAAAATAGGCCAATATCATCACTCAACACTAATCTTAGCTGGATGAAACTAACCCTTTCCTGGCAAAAAAATACTTTTTAAACTAAAAAATTTCCTTATGGTTGACCCATGTTCTAATAATTTTAGTGGCATGATAAATTTACCATTTATACTCATATATAAATAAACCAAGGTCTCACTTAATATAGAACTTGGAATTTATTTGGTACATGTCTAGACACTAATGCACATTGATCAAAGTTTCCCCATTCTTCCAAAATTGTGAATCTATCACTAGGAGTAGTCATAATCCAAGTTTGAATCTTACTTAATATAATTAAAAGAAATTATTTTCAAGCATAAAATACACATAAATATATGCATACATATAATAAAGGAGCACAAGTACATAATCACACTAGGTGGGAGAAATATGTGTGGCTTGATTTACTTCCTCAGAGTATTAGATATATAGGAAATGGAAAATACTCAAACACCGGTGATTATGATTAGCTTATCCCATTATAATTTCCAATATTTTCCAGAGTTTTATCCCTCACAATGACACCTATGGTTTTTTGTCAAAGGTGGACAATTTATGAAGTTGCCTAAAACTTGAGTATTCAACATCACACATAAAGAGATTTTAAATACATGTTAAGTTTAACATACAATCAAAATCTCTCATTTCCACATAGGTTCTTACTAACCACTCATGTTATTATTGATAGTCAATTGGACCCAAATATGATGGAATTGATCATTCATAGATAGAAACACAATTATTAAACTTGACAAATCATTGACCTTGTTTAGTCTACTTTACACTACCAAAATACATGCATAGTTAGACATTCAACTAGAAAATATAAATACTCATCCCTTTGTTATAATTAATATATTTATCATATGACACTTTTAAAATCATTCCAATCAATTTCAATCATACACTATAAAATTCATGCTTAAATGTTATATATAGTAATTTGAATTCACAAATTAGTTTTTCTCCTTTTATGGTTTCTAAAACCAAATTAGAGTATAATAGTAGCTGAAGAAATGATTTGACCCACAATATCATAATTTATGGGTAATTTAGGTATTTTTAAGAAATTTTGGTCATGTATACTATGAGGTCTGATGGACATAAATAAAAATCATTTGATTAACTATTTGTATCATACTATTTCTCATAAGCTTACATGTGTAAACATATTTATTAGATATTTATTACGCATTCCATTAATTTATTCATTGATTATATCCATGATTTTCATCATGAATATTACACATAATTAATGTAACCATGATGTATATCATGTATATTAGTATATTTGTCTTGGTGCCTACAATACCATTGTATCTTATAAGTATCTATGGGGGCATGCTACCTATGTGTGTTATTATTGATATATATATATATATATATATATATATATATATATATTTGGGGCTATGTTATATCAAATTTGTGACATTATTATTTTTCCATATAGATTTTCCTATGGGGTAGTTTCACCCTTATGTGTTGTGCTTGATATAATACTATCTTTCCTACACTAGGTTGACACTTTTACATAAATTTTTTGTATCATCTATATTTAAAATTTATTTCATATGTACACAATATTGACACTTTAGATATATTATTTTTTATTACATATTAGGTACTTAACTAGATTTTTATATGCATGATTAAAACACATAGATTCATCCCTCACATAAAAAAATGTGGTATATATCATGACATATTTTCCATAAAATTCAAAATGGAGTAAACATAATTGAGTTTGATCAAACTTATGAAAATTTATCTAATTCCTTAATTAGGAAGTGTTTTGGGCCCTAATGACTCTCAGAGAAATGTTGGCTAGGTTTCAACACATATAAAATTCTAGTTTTAGAATTGATTATTGCTAAACTTGGAGAAAATATCAGATAGGTTTACTCATTCCCATGTTTTATTTTTAAATTCTAATTTCAAAAATTAAAACCATCAATATTGAAAATTTAAACTATAAATATTTTTAATGTACATTGACTACATATACCAATTGTATATTGTTTCATGAACATAAAAAGTCCATGAAAATGGAATCTTAGCTCAAGAAAATAATCAATTAACATTCACACATCCCTACATAAGTGAAGTTATGTGAGTCAAATTATTTAGATTTATAATTTGATACATACATGCATTCATTCAAGCTCAAATATAAATGTCAAATTAGGGGAATTATGTAGACACCTAAATTAGGTAAAATACCTATTTCCCTAGTGCCTTATCCCTAATTTACCATATTTTACATGTTTGTGTATATTTTAATATTTATAAGACTTATCTAACCCTACATTGGTATTCATTATCTATTGAGTCTTAAAATAACATATAAATATTTATTATGATCTATCCATTCACATAATTCTACTAAATAATTTTTTTGTCATGCTTATCATTGAAATTTAAGCCTTTCTTTATCCTAGGTCAATCCCACTTCCTACATGGTTCCATCCTAGGAATATCCACACCCTACACAAGTTTTGACATAAAATATTCAACTTAATTTTATATAATTATGTGGTTTAATATGACTCTAGTCATAGCTAATATATTGCAAAGGTTAGTATTATTTTTTGTTACTTATTTACTATGTGCATTGATATAATTTTGAAGTAGTGTATTCATTCACATAAAAGATACACATTACCAGTTTGTTTCCTACTCCAACTCTCACTATTTATATATAATCATTACACTTTATAGATATCTTTACATTATGTCTCCGTATTCTCTAATATTATGAATTATCATCCTTTATACTCTATATTCATATATATCTACTCTTACATCTCTATTCTTATCTATAGCCTCTCTTGTTACAACATTGTGGTTTAAATACTAACTAGATACATTTTATAATATAATTGTCTTGTATTTTTAGGACATCATTTTATTAATACAAAGTTTCTTCTATTGTTGTAGGTAAAAAAAAACTTACCACATTTTCAAAGTCAGTATAAGCCTTTATTTCATTGGATTGGTGATATATTGTGTTAATGTGATCAAGATAGAGTTCATTTAGTGATTATTTATAAATTTATATTCTATTAAATAATCCTACCAAACTTTCCATCCATTTTTAAAATTTGTCTCTTCTTCAAGACAAATCTAAAAAATCATACAAGAAACAATCCAAAACAACTCATTTACCATAGTATCAAAACTCTAAAAAAATGGGGAGTAACATAATCAATAATTATAAACATAGACATCTAGAAAAAAATATTGAAGCATCCTTTCTCAACTTACCTAACTAGATTAATGGGTCTATGCTACAATTTTCAAAATTTCATTACTTCTTCTTTAGGGATCAAACCTCTTTGGGTAATTATTTATCATATTTTTATACCATAGTTTTTTAAAAGTTTTATCAGTTTATTAATATGGTACTGACATCGAATATCTTATATTAAAATTTATTATTTTCCTTAGATTTTGTAACCACATCCATTGGAGCTAGTGAAACCTAAAAAGTTCTATAATTTACCTTATGAGCTACCATCTAAATCTTCATTTTTACCATTTAGCTACTCAATAGTGTCTCATAGTCCTCCATATCTTGAAAAAAAAGTATTACCTAGGATTTTTTTTCCTTATATTCATTCTTTAAGGAGATCCATTTATTGTACTCTTCATTTGAAAGGGATGTTATCAGAATAAAAGTTGTTAGAGGAAATTATAAACTACCTCTCCAATTCATCCAATTTATTTTATCTTGAGTCTACATAGACTACCATATAGAGTATGAAAAGTATGTAGTTACATCCCCCATGGCCTTTTGTAATGTCTATAGGTTCTATTTTTATTCATTCTTATTTATTTTATTTTCTCCTAGGAGTGGCCCACATAGTTGTTCCTAAAAAAATTCTAAAACCTCTGATTTCATGAGGCTTTTTTCCACTTCAAACCCGAAGTGGCTGAATAAATTATCTAGTATCTCCTCTAATTGTTGTTTTATAGGCTATGTTGAATCTAGATCATATTGTGGCCTAGTGGTGGTTAACATTGAGAGATAATTTTTATCCCTTACTCTAGGTTCAAATAAATCATCATCCAATATATATCTATAATTTGAATCAAGGTATCCCTAATTTCATCTTTTTCTATTGGTGTCAAATTTTATAGGGATACTAAAATGTTTCCTCTTACTATGTGTTGTATGAAGCTAGGAGGTACCATTATAGTGAAGGTTAAATTTTTATGTTAATCTAATTTTAATTTTATTATTAATAAGGGGTCCATATGTATCGTTGGAATAATTTATATGGTGCGATCTCCCCTAGAGAACTCTGTTATTATTCCCCACTTATTTTTCATGTCTACATGGAGCTCTTTGTTTAAACCTAAAAATTAGATATGAGGTATTTAGGATTAAGAATATAAATGAATAAGCATAAGGGTGATAAACATAGTTATAGTAGGTAAATTAATTTTCAAACTTAGATAAAAAAATATTTTGAATTTAAATACTAATATTTACAAAAAATAGAAATTATAGCTATTTATGATATTGTAATGAATTTTAAACAAGAGTACTTATCTAGTTTATTGTGCATATGAAGATATAAGATTAAACTACATAGGAATTGGATTAGGTTAGGATCTTGAAATAATATTTAAATTATATATTTTTTAACTCTATGACCTCATACACTTGCATCAGATCTAAATAATTGCATCATTATTAGTGTCTAAACTAGATGCAAGTGTCCTATACTAAATAGTGACTACATATAAATGTGACCAACTATATGCATGTATGTTTTATGTATCTTTTATTAAGTTTATGTATATCATGCATATTGGATGTCACTCTTTGTTAAATGGTCAAAACCCTAGATTCCTCACCTTTAGAATGATTATGGGAAAATGGGTTAGTGGGCACATGGTGTAAAATTTCCCCAAAGACCGATCTTTTAATAGGAATTACCTATGTAACCACTACTCTAAAGAGTGCATCAATATTATGTTATTCTTCCCTAAGTGTTGGATTATTTATATATAAGGATGCAATGTGTGATAAGAACGCACATACAATGACCTAGCTTACAAATTGGAAACTATGGATCATGGGTTGTTCCTTTGGTACTTCAGATCTAAAGGAATATTCCTATGACTTATATGAAAATAGGGATGATTAGGTATATTTGATCAATTTAATTCTTGATTGATTGATTCTTATCAAGTTGCCTTATGAGTTCTTAGTATTTTATAAGTGAGGAATGAATGAGTCATGTATATATACCAATCCATTTTATAAATATATCACAATAAAACACTTAATATGACCACAAAGATATGTTTTATTTGAAAATAGGACAACTTTTAGGTACTAGACACTTAGTTTTAAAAGGGACACATCCATTGACATAAGAGTTTGACTAGGATACAAGTGTTTAAGAAGATATAAAATAGGTACATGTCTAAAATTTGTATGAATTATAGTGATTATATTTGGATAAGTTTTCATAATATAAAAGGCTTAGTCATCTAAATAATAGTGTCTAGATTAAGAGAAGAAACTATGGCACAAGGAGATAGTGAACTTGAGGCTTTAGGTAATGGGAAGGTCTTAGAACTGAAGGATATAGACATAGGTATTTTACAAATGTAAAATCCTAAGGTGTTAAATAATTCATATTTAGTGTCTACATTCCCCCCCCCACCAATTTAATATAGTAATTAAATTACTGGTATAAAGGAAAAGAAATGCATACCTAAGTGTGTATAACATACCTTATCTTTGAATGAACCCAAATTGAGTGCCTTAATGATGACTAACATGCAAAAAATATAATTTTATAGTATGTAATTAGTTTATGAAATCTGAAATTTAAATAATTTTAAATGCTTAAAATTAAAGAGAGCAAAGTTAGGGTTAGAATTGTGTCTCAGTGCAACCATCTTGTCTTTTAGATATTTGATTTGAAGAGATGATTTATTATGAAACCATGGATCTAATATTAAAAAAAAATGGAAACTCACATGTACACATACACACACATTGGAGTAAATCATTCTCCAAACCTTGGAAAAAGGGTGAGTTGCCACATGGCCATTAAGGTTATCTTAATTTTACTACCTAATAATAGTTATAACCTAAGGAGTTTGAGTGATTCCATAAATTAATATTATACATATAATGAGGGTGTATGGTTTAATCACTCCATCCTATAAATCTAATAAAGTTAGATGATTTGATTAAGTTTAACTTATAAAATTGGCAAGATTGACTGATTTAATCACCTCAACCTTGCCAAAAGGTTAAATAACTAATATACTAAATTGGCTTAATATAGTCCATAAAAATCATTTTTGGGTATGATAACATTCCATAATAGTATTTTAAATATAGAAACTATTTGAGTTTGTAATTTTAGATGCCATTTTCATGTCATATGCACATCATATATGCCTTAGGCTAAAATCTAGGTAAAATAATGGTACTAATGTATATAATTCTACCAAAAATGTGTATTTGAATCATATAATTATGTAATTTATCAAATTTTAAATTTGTGCACGTGTGGAATACATGTGTCCATGGCATGCCCCCACTAAATTTATAGAATATGATAATTGGTTTAAGTGTGGAGAACATATTTCCATAACATTCCCTCACTATAATCTAAAACTATTAGATGTGGAATCCATGCCTCTACAACATGCCTCCACTGATATGATCCACCTTTTGAGGTTAAGGGAAATAGAAAATAGTAATTATCTTACCTAAAAAAAGATAATATATTTGTATAATCTATGTATGAATCATGTAGCATATGTGAGTAAAATGTATAGGTAGATATAGAAATTAGGTAAATAGTATGTCATCACAACAAATCCTATAATACATTATATAGATCATGGTAACATCTAGAGAGTAATAATACAATATCAACATGCAATCTATCACAAATAAGAGAACTCAATAGAAATATAAAATTTAATGGTCCAATGAGATATAATACAAGGGGAATGTTCAAATTTTGAACATTTAAAAGGACATGACTTAGTCAAATGTCCAAAAATCATAGAATGACATATTCAAATGTCAACATACAATAGACTATGAAATGTTCAAATTTCGTAATAGGAAATCATACACATGAGGGACACAAGAAATGGATCATACTTAAATGATCAAATGTGAATTACAAGAGTAGTAAAGGAAATATACTCAAGGAAGTTCAAAAATTGAAACATGGAATCATAAGTGACCAAAATAAGTGTATCATACTAGTCCCTATATATATGTGTTAACAAAAAATGTTAAGTACATAAAATACTAGGTATACTACAAAATATTTAAGTATGGATAAAAGCATGTGTAAATACATAATATCAAACATGATAAAGGAAAGTGATCATAGAAAAATATAACCTAGGTGTATCATGTTCAAATAAGTGGATACCCCCAATGTATTGATGATGTGAGTAGAGGGAAGGCCCAACATCCATATGTGTATATATCATGTGCCTGAGTGTGCTTGTATCACACTCAAAATATGCATGAAACATATGTGTTTATGAAATACACTTAAATAAGTTCAAAAATTAAAACATGTAATCATAAGTAACCAACATAAATGTATCATACTAGCATCTAGATATATGTGTTACCAAAAAATGTTAAGTATGTAAAATACTAAGTACACTAAAAAATATCTAAGTATGGATAAATACACGTGTAAGAATATAATATCAAACATGATAAAGGAAAGTGATCATAAAATAATATAACATGTGTGTATCATGATCAAATAAGTGGATACCCCCAATGTATTTATGATGTGAGTAGAGGGAAGGCTAAACATCTATATGTGTATATATCATGTGCGTGGGTATGCCTGTATCATACTGAAAATATGCATGAAACATATATGTGTATACAAAAATAAATGATATGATATATACCAACATGGAAATAATAATATAAATGCCAAGGACCTAATAAAACATGAAAATGCTACCTATGTTTTTGTATTTTTTCTTTTCTGGTATTTTTGGAATATTTTAAAGGAATAATCAAAGAAGTATTCATCATCAAAAGGTGTAGGATCACTTGAGAAAATTTTCAAACTTTGTTTATAGTGATGCATTTTCACCTCCTCACTATTTTTTCATATTTGTTTACTATAAGCCATCAGTAGGGGAGGATCAACATATCCATCGTGTTATATGAAAATATCCCTATCCCTAATGATATAGGTGATACACATATATTTAGTATTAAATATTGTATTCCAATAGGCAAACCAATGTTTTCAAAGTTTTAGTGTCAAATGTGGATCCTATTATAATATCCATATGATCATGGGAACCATGTGTGATCCACATGTGATGGGTACTTTTATGTACGCATGATATTTTGACATTAGTAGAGAGTATGTTAATTCATTTGTATTATGTCCCAACTGTTGAAGAAATGTGATGCTACAAATTATATCCAAATTATTCATATCAAAATTGGGATGTTGATAATATAAACCATCAATATTAGTATTAATATTGATATATCCATTCCTTGGTCATTTATAAGAATGGTTTTATTGTGAACTTTTTGGAAGTATTATATATTTTTCATTTCCTAGGCATAATTTATATGTGTCCTTCACTCTTATATTTTTGAATTTGGTTCTGTAATTCTTTAAACTAATTTGTATTATGGCCTATGATATAATGATAGTTAAAATATAGTAATACATCTTATGAATAGATATTATACCTAATCTATGTCTATTATATGGTAAAGATATCATCCTATGTTCAAGTAACATAGAAAGTATTATATCTTGAATATAGTGGTTTGTTTTGATTTGTAACCCATGTTGTGGAGTCTTATTTTAGACATCCACATTATTTATGTGATGTATCTACATTTTAACATTGTAGGGCTGACTCAATGATTCTATCCAAGAGGTATATATGGAATAATAAGGATTTACATTTTCATATTCTATTTTTTATTTTCTGTTATCTTTATTTAGCGTCAAATCCTCTAAAGATGGATTTAGATCATATGTACTAGGACTTACAGGTGTGAATAGGTTATGTGAAATATTCTTAAGTGCATCAAAATTTATTTTTTAATCTCTCATTTATCATACTATTGGCTAGATCAACATCAATATCATAATAATCTAAAACATGGCCATATTTGTACTTGGTATTGACTACTAAAGAAGTTTCAAATTTTTGGTTTTATTTTGGTTTTAGTATTATTTGTTCCTTTGGTAGTTTCTCTTTTTATTGATATGAATTAAAGTTTACCTTATTGTTTAATGCCTTGTTTATATTTGGAGGTAAATGAGCCATTGTACTTGACTCACCTATTTCATAGGTTTGTACATTCTTGAGGAGAATAAAATGTTTTGGTGGTGCCACTTTAGGTATCCATTCTATGTTAGAATGTATCATTTTACAGAATTTGAAAGGTTCATCATCAATACATATGCTTAATAAGGTCCCATCATATATTAATTTCACATATTGTATATTATATATGGGACAAATTTCATGGTATGTATCTATGGTCTACATAATATCAAGTTATATTACAATGACCAAGACATTAAACGGAATCTAGTGGGAATTAGTTTTGGCCCCAATGACACATATAATCTGATTTTGCCAACTAGAGCACTATCTGAATTATCAAATACTTTGATATGAATATCTTATTTTTGAATAATATGGGTTATAATTCATATGGTGGTTAATAAATCCATGTGATGTAGATCATACAACAACTTGTCTCTAAATACACTTCCTTTAAAATGGCTTTTAAGTTCACTATTCATGTAATGGTATTGTTATTCACCTAGGCCTTATATAATTTCCAATGCTTTGGTCTTGAATAATATGGTATCATTAACCCTCTCTTCTTAATCACAAATTCTACCACACTTTACAAGTCTCAACTACTTCCTTTGCTCAACTCTGTATACTCTTCACATAGTCCTTGTAGCCTTATTTTTGGACTTATTTTCTTAGCATGGTTATGTACTGAAGTATATAAAAAATAGTGACCATTTGGGATACCATATAAGCCATTCTTACCTTTCACAAAGTTCTAGGTTTTCATTACACTATTTAGTAACTTTTCTAAGTCTTTATAGCTCTCTGATTACCCCTATTAGGCCTATTTAAGCCCTTATCCAAAACAATGCACAAAAAATCATAATAAAGAATTTGTACAAGTCTAATTTTTTTTTATTCAATTATGGCACATGAAAATACATCATATTACAGGTTTTTTGTATTTTTGAATGGTTACAATGTAAGATATAAGACAAACCCTAATTTAGGGCATCCATTACCCTATGCAGACCTGAGGCTAAAAAAATTCTTTATGAGAATTTAAAAGGTTCTAATGGATCATTATAATCTTGAATGGCTCTATGAATATCCTAGAAACTTTTATCTATCACCAAAAAGCTTTAAAAAAACCTCAATTTAGGTTTTCTAACTCAAAATTCCTTTGATTATGTAGGTTTTGGAGTAATCTCTAAGACTGTGTGTTTGTAAACAACAAAAGGCTTTACTCCAAAGACTAGTAATTATATATACAACTTCAAAAATTCACTTTCCACTTACCATGATGCTTTAAGATATTTTCAAAAATATTTTAACCTCTTTCACTCATAATCCAAAGCACACATTCTATCAACAGGGTATGCTACAAGAAACATGATTTGTTCTTGCACTTTTTTCATATCTAGTGAATTTACTTGATGAATATAGAATCATGTAGAGTAAAATAACCTTAATTAAATATTTATATAGGTTTGAAATAAATTTTCAATACCACTTTTCACTTTAACTTGAAAACACATAGTCTATAAATTAATCACAACACAGGACATGGGTCTATCTTTACAAGATATAAAACAATGTCTATTATTCTCATTTATTAGATCATAAATGAATAAAACAATGTTCATTATCCTTAAAACATGTTTGAGGGAACTTCCAATATCATCCTTTCATTAACTGTATGTACATAGTTTGCAAATAAAAACAATTATCAATTAAATAGGGGTCTATGTTTCGAATCTATAATACATGTGTTTATTTTACTTATTTCCTTAAAATATTAATCTTTAATAAAATTCCATCAACTTACCAGATCACAAATCAATCCTAAAAAAATAAAAATTTACTAAGACTAGTTTCACATAGCATCAAAATCACAGTCAACATGTATGGCATTATGAAAATAAAATAGGGTTATAGGCTTCCTTGTCAAATTTTGTCATATTAATTCTTTGTATCTTGGGTCTAATGCCCATATAATTCAAATACATTTTTTCACACACTATGAATCCAAAAATGAAAGGCTTATAACATAAACAATTACCCTAACTACTTCTTAAAAACCTCCAATCTATTCTTAAAACTGCCTCCTATGGGCTTATGAATGATCTATGAAATAAAATCATTTAACCATATGTTTTATATCTATTATAAACCCATATATACCTAACATAATTATTAAACAAACATTCTTACTTAATAAACATATAATTTCCTCTCACAACTCTCCCAAGAATTCAAATATTTAACCAATGATTTTTGGTGAGAAATGTCTTTTTTGAATGTTTCAAGTTATCTAACACTTATATAAAACCAAAATAGGATCCAAGAAGGATTCCAAGACACCTAAAATCTAATTAAAACAAAAAATTTAATCTAAGATTCTCTTGCATCATAATACCAAGGGCAAAAGAATTTGAACTCTAAGCTTAATGTGTTTTGCTTGCTTTTCTTCCTCTTCTTCCAATTTATTAAAGGTATCTTATATTTCATTCCTTTAGCTAGTCATGTAGCCTCCACTACTTTAAATCCAAATCTCTCTTGTATCTCATCCTCTAATTATGTTTGGTTGATATATACATTTTTGGATTGCAACTTTATAATTTGAATGCTAATATGACTCTCATATGCATTGAGAGATTTCTTCTATTATACCTCCTTGTCTTCACCTTGTCCTTATTTATTCTCACATTAATGTAACCACTTTTTTACTTGTTCTTCTATCTCTTCCTTGTCTTTTTTATTTACTTGTTCCAAAATTTTCTATCTTGCTTTGATTTGAACTATGAAACTTGTTTTTTTCCTTTAATCTTCATCACTTGACAGGATATTTCTTGTATGGGCTATATTTAAGCTTTTTAAACCTAGATATCTATCTGCTTTTTAAATTTCCAATATTATGTAATGGATTCCTACTTTTTTCCTATATTTATATAATAAAACAACATATTAGAAATAAAATATGGATCCTTCATGTCTCTCTCTTGGGTTTCCTCCTTGGACATTTCAATGTCCAACTTCTTATCTTGCTTGGTGTCATTTTCAAACCACCTCTTGTCCATCTCAACAAAAAATTATGTTATTTTCCTACTATCATCTCTCTCATAGGATTGGATGCCCTACTTATTATAATTTTCTTATTTATTGAGAACTATCATAGGTGATATGTCTTCTTCTTTTTGAAGGCCACTATCTTTCTTCCTCTTGATGAAAATTTTTGTCACCTTGCATTATTATTCATCCTCTCTTATGCCCATCTTTGTGGATTCACAACTCTTCATACTAACAATATCAAGACAACTTACCTTTTAATCTCTCTTTAATGCCTTGACAAAAACCAAAATTTCCATGACTTTAATCTAATATTATTTTGTTTCCACCATCATGATTCTCTCATATTTTATTTTTCTTCACCCTTCAATAAAACAAGAATGTGTATCTCTCCATGTTGCTTGATGGTGTATGTATTAACTTGACCATCATGAATAGCCTACCTATCAAATTGACATGGTCTTCCTAATATTAAATGACAAACATCTATGGGCATAATATCAAACAATACTTTATCTCTATATCCTCTTATATGCAATTCAACCCAAATTTACTCACTTACCAAGATTTGATGTTCATTTTGAACCCATGCAACATTCTATGGTTGTGTATGTGGCATCCTTTTCAAGCCTAGTTTCTATACCATATCTAAATACATAATGTTATTAGTGTTTCCTCCATCAATCACCAAATTGCAAACCTTATCTTTTTCTTTACATATGGTTTTGAATAAGCGTCTTCATTGGGTTAGCTCTTTGAATTACTTTCTCTACTGCAATAAGATTTTCCTCACAAGTAAAGACTTATTTATTTATTGTCTTCTTTCCTCATTCACTTTACTTATACTCTTCTACTGCATACTTATGTCAGTATTCAATGAATACTTTGTTTCCCTATGTCCCTCTCTATGAAATTTCCAACATTATCCTTGAAATATTTATCTTGGTCCACTTTTCACATGACCTTCATCTCATCTTGGTCTAATCTCTATTAATGATCAGATCTACCATGCATGGTGATGTACTCCCATGCCTTCTTGAACTATTTCTACATGCATTTGTGGTCTTTCTTGAACCACCTCTTCATTTTCTCTCTCTTTTATCCTTGGTTACAAAGTTGCTACTTGACCTTGTTGTATATCATCTCCTTATTCTCTCTGAGATCATCCTTAATATCCTGCATCCTCATGACTAATGAGGAAATCAATTGTGTCACTTGGTCTATCATATTCTTGACCTAATCTTCATTTATTCTATCTCTCTCCATGGAACTCTATTCTTGGTTTCCTATCTTAAAAACACATGATGTTAATCTTATTTACAATTCACTATGAATTTTTCTATCTCTAATACCAAAAATGATGTAGATCATACAATAACTTGTCTCATTTAACCTTGTCTCTAAAACCACTTCTTTGATAATGGCTCTTATGTTTACTATTCATGTAATGGTATTGAGATTCACCTAGGTAATTTATACATTGCAATGATTTGGTCTTTCTTAATAAGGTTTCGTTGATCCTTATTCTCAGTCACTAACTCTACCACACCTTCCAAATCTCAACTCCTTCCTTTATTCAACTTTGCATACTCTTCACATTATCCTTATAGCCCTATTTTTGGGCTTATTTTCTTAGCATGTTTATTTACATACACATATAGTGAAACCAATGAGAATTTGGGATACCCTCTAGGGAACTCTTACCTTTTAAAATGTTTTAGGCCATGGTTACACTATCTAGTAACTTTTCTAAGTCTTTATAGCTCTCTGATTACCCCTATAAGGCCTATTATAGCCATTATACAACACAATCCACAAAAATTCATACAAATGAATCTATACATGTTTGATTTAGCTAGGTCAGGTGAAAATACATCATATTATAGGTTTTTAGGATTTTTGAAGGGTTACAACCTAAGATATAAGACAAATTAATTTAGGGATTCCAATACCCTATGTAGATCTAAGGCTACAAATAAATGATCTATGAGAGTTTCAAAGGCTCTAATGGAACTTTAAAATCTTGAATGGCTCTATGCAAATCCTAGACACCTTTCTTTATCATCAATAGGCTTTGAACAATCCTTATTTTGGATTTTCCAACTCAAAATTCCTTTGATTATATATGTTTTAGAGTAATCTCTAGGACTACATGTCTATAAAAAACAAAAATATATGCTCCAAAGAATAGTAATTATACAAAAAAATTCACAAAGTCACTAGTCTAAGTCATTTTCAATAATATTTGATGCTCTTTCACTCATAATCCAACACACACATTCCATCAACAAGGTAGGCTACAAGAAACACAATCTATTCTTGCACTTTTTTAATATCTAGTGAGTTTCCCTGATGAATCTTTAATAATGTATATTTAATTAAACTTCATTTAATTTTCAAATCGGTTTGAAATAAATTGTCAATACCACTTTGCACTTTACCTTGAAAACACACA
>JARHVA010005264.1:347500-377500 GCA_037957365.1 Torreya grandis | reverse complement strand
TGGGCATGTGTATTGGCTCTTTAGTATAGGTTACCACCTCTATGACCCTCATATCTCTCAAAATTTCTAAGGAATCATTATCATGGATTGAAAAATGTCCTATCAAAGCCCTCATTTGTGTATGCCCATTAAAGTCACCATTCCTTTTTATAATTATAGAACTTAGGGTACATGCAACATCTTGGCTAGACATTAGGTTCATGTGATTACATGCACTAATTATAACACACTAAACCAAAAAATTAAGCGTTATTTTAGATTATTTTAACAAGTAATATAATTTAATTACCTTCATCATTTTGTGTTGAATTTCATCCCTAGAGGAACAAATATTATTTAAAACATTATAAACCCTATGGCTACACTATATACACTATCTATAATTTCCCAAGGGACATGGATAATTCGTAACTATAATAGATTTCATTGTGCCTCCTTATTTCTCTTATACATTTATTCCATATATTCTTTAGATGAAATTTCAAAAACAAAAAAGAAAAATTGGTATCTTCTACTGGGTCATTTGGATTCTTTTAGTCCTTTTTAGCCAAGGAAAATAGGTTTTCACTTTGTTCAAACTATATTTCCTTCCTTGGATTTATATTCATTATATTCCTCTTATTAATAATTTTAATTATGACACTCTACCTGTCAAAATGATTGGATACTGTAGGAATCATTGTGATGACCAAATTATGTCTCTCATCTCTTAGCCTCATATCTCTTTAACTTATTAGAGGATAATAAGTTCCACTTCTTCTAGTTGACTTGGGTATTTATAGATTTAGAATTGAGTGATCATTGAAAGGGGATTTATTATTGGATGTGTCAATGAAAAACTTATTTGAATAGGGAACTGGAGGGGTGGCTGAAATATTATTTTCCATCACTATAAAGGGTGACTATAGATACATGCCTGTTAAATCATAAAGTTTTCACAACTAATAGTTTGGATAACTATACAAGTGTATATTATGGAAAATATGGATCCAATTTAATTAAATACTTTAGAGGGATTGTTAGCCCTTATGGATCTAAAATGGAAATTGAAACTAAAATTTGAAAATAGACTCTTCTTTAGAGCCCTTATTTGGGTTGATGTCAAAAGAATATAAGAATCAATTGAACTATAAAATGGTAGACCTAAAATAGAAGATGGAAAATCTACAAATTGATTATCTAAAAATGTAATGGAATAAGTAAGATAATAAATTAAATTATTGATATTTTGTCTTTCTTATTCAATTTAGATTTGTTGGCTTAATGTTGCAGCTAGAGTTTCTTCTTCTTCCAAGATTCCTAGGAACATTACTTTGGCCTTATCTAGATGTGCCTCCTCTTATATTTCATCTAGGATTCCTTATCCACTTAAAATCTTATTTGGTAAATTAATTATTTCTGCATCTCCCTCATATTCATCAATAGGATAACCCATTAGTGATATCACATGTCTATGTTATTATTCCTTTGCTTCTTCATTGCAGGATCTCCCTGGAGTAGCAAGACCTAATGATGGTATTTATTCAAATTGTTGTAATTTTAAGGAGGTATTTATAACTATATATTTAATTTTTAGGTGATTTTGGGTGGAATAGGAGGTGAAGGAGAAGGTAAAACTAGTGAAGAAATCACAATATTAGGGACTACCACTATAGGTGGTGGTGAAGGAATGGAAAGTGGAATAGTGGTGGTGTAGGAAATAATAAATGGATATGGACCTTGTTGAGGTGATTTAAGGGATGGAGGAGTGGATGGTATATATGATAAGGAAGTTTTAAAAAACTCTCAGAGACTTGCCTGTGTAGGTATTTTAAGTGGAGGGAGAGGAGCTAAAGATAGTGTGTTCTTTTATCTATCTTGAGGAGGTACAATCCTCTTAATTATAGTAGTTATTCCCATGATATTAGTATTTATAAGGGTGGAGATAAGATAAGGGATATTAATACCTTTTATAATCTCATTTATAATCAAGAGTTTCTCCTCCCTTTGTCTTTTGGACACTCCCTCTTGTGGACTAGTTTATCCTTTCATAGGAGAGGGAAGTTGGTACTATTACTGTGTTAGAGGCCATTGGTTATTCCAAGATTTTTTTATCACCTTACCATCTCAATTTATTTCTATTTGGTAATGTTTGTGTAATATTTAATGGCATGAGAAATAATCATTAACATTTGATTTCCCCTCATATGGGTCCAAACTTCAAATCATCATATGCATTCATAAAAATAACATCATGTTCTTAATCTTGGTGAACATATATAATATTCATGCCATTATTTTCATTGATAAGTTGGAGGTAGTTTCAAATTTTTACTTTTAGGTCTTATTCCATGAATTATACCACATTTAAATTATAATGGGATCTAAGCTTACATTATGGAGTGGTTCAGATTCAATCTTTACCTTAGTCCCATACTTGGTTCTAAAAACTAGATAGGACCAATTCACTGCTAGATAACCACCTATCTTTGATGTGAAGTCCCTAGATAAGTAAATGGAAAAATAAGGAGGATCATCTGCCACTATTATATCATGGGGAACTGAGAAAGTTAGGCAAGCATGTAATGTCAAGCTCAAAACCTTCATTATCCCAACTATCTTTGCAAGTGTCCCATCTAGCTGCATGACTCCCTTATTCATCTCTTCATATTTCAATCCTAGCTTGTCATCTATGCACTTGGGCATTACTGAGGTACTAGCCCCACTATCAATGATGCAGTTGTGCACCAAGAAATCTCCTATGACAAAGGACACATATAAAGGGGGAATTTTCCCTTCTTTCTTGACCTGGCCTAAAGTGGAAGGTTGTCCATTCATCATCAAGACATTATCAGTCCTTGTTGGGATAGCTCATCGATCCAACTAATGTAATTCCCTTTGTAGCATGTCCTTTTGTCTTGGTAGAGAAAATGAATACCATAAGGAAACGTTCATATGTAGCTTCTTCATTTAGTCCACCACATTCACTTGAGGACTGCCTCCTTTCAAGCTTTCTTTAGGGTGAATTCCAACTTGAGGTGCAGGTTGAAGGGTTGAAGGTACAAATGGTAGTCTGAAGTTTGGGACCCTCTGATTTTCTTGTGATGTGGAAGGTATTGGTGATGTTTGTGTAATAGCCTAAGTTTCTCCTATTGATCTCCGTTTAAATCTTGTGTTGGTTGCAACATAGTCAGCCTCATTATCTGTAGTACCCACATAATTGATTGCATAGAACTCACCTTCTAGGTGGTTCATAAGAGTAGAGTCAGGCTGACTCTAACTATTGCTTGTGCTGGGTTGCATTAGAGCCTCGAAGACTTGGGAATGAGTGGTTGCCTAGTTTTCTTGCACATTTGGGTAATAACCCATCATCTCATTTGTATAAACAGCTTGCTCCTAGCCATATCCCATGGTTGCACAACTTGGCTATTCCTACACTAGATTGTTTTTAAACGGGCACCATGACCTTAGATGATGAAGGGGTGCCTAGGTTGTAGCCTTGAAAAGGTCTAGATTGAGTAAGCTGACCTTGTCCTTGATTGTAGTTTTGGAAAGGGGGTCTAGGGGCTTAACCATAATGCTAGTATCCCTGATTTGGTCTGTTGCCTTGAGCTTACTACCTTTTAAGGGCCATAAGTTCATTTGACATACTTTACAACATACTCTTTACTTCGTGAAGCTCATTGGATGGAGCAGCAACTAGTTTCTCTATGCTAGATAGAGGAGCTAATGTGGGAGTAGCAACTTAAATTAGATGTAGCATTTCTGGGAAAAGTGGCATATGCGGTCTAGGGGCTATTTTCCCAGTCTATAGTAAGCAATTTTTAGCTACTATGGCTATGTCATAGGTAGTAGGTAGCACATGCCCTCCCATGGATTGTATCATAACAACAATATCACTATTTAATGCTCTTAAAAAATACAAGAAAGCATAGCTAACGATCAGTCTTACCAGAATGGGGATTCTATCCCATGTCTTCTGAAATTGTGTTGAAATCCTGCATATATTCATGTGGGGCTCTCTTCATGGTAGTCAGCTGCTCAGCAAGTGAGCGGTGGTCGCTCTTTTCTCCAAAATGGTTTATCAAGTGAGTACCCAATTCATTCCAAGAATTGATTGAATTTATAGCCAAAGTCCCATACCAGTCAAGAGCTTTGCCCTTGAGAGATAATTCCAGTAATTTGATTGTGATATTTTCCTTGGTGACATTATGAATATTGTAGAGATTAGCAATATTTTTGATGTGATTGATGACTGTAATGGGCCCCTCTCCATTGAAAGAGGGCACATTTTTGAGGGTTACTCTTAGAATTAGGTCATAACATGGGAGACTTAAGGGGCTCTGACTATGAGAAGCCATAAAGGGTAATGCCATAGCTAGGATGGGATGTAACTATAGCCTTGCTGCATATGCATTCCTTACAATAGGTCTGGGAAGGTGGCTTGCTAAATAAGGATAGGTCTTCTCAAACCTCAGTCTTTTTGCTGAGTTTAAAGGCAATTCAATAAATTTAAAAGGGATGCCCTTAGAAGCAGACTATGTGGTGACTTTAGGCATAAGAAGTTAAACTGGTCTTTGATTAGGAAATGAAGTTCTTACTAGTGGAGTCATCAGATGCTAAAAATATTTGTTTTGCTCTAACGGGACCAACATCAATCTTGAAACTTTACTGAGTGTAAAAAAGGTCCCATCAAGCATGCCAAAAACTGTTGACGTAGAAGATTGCACCCTTGGCAAGAGGCCGAGCTCTTGCCTTCCTCACACAATAATGGAAACTCCCCTCTCACCTATGGGACTAGTGAAGCTAGAGGGGAGAGTCTCTAGATAAGGCTAGATCCCTTTGATGCATCTGATTTTTTCCATTAAGTGCTAACACACACACACATATATAATGGGGGGATGATAAGGGAGAAAGATTACAGGAAAAAAAATACTCTAAAGGAGGTGGTGCACCAAAATGACTTGACCTTCTCACATTCACACTTGAAATGGGACAAACACATACATACACTTCAACTGGTAAATGGACCAAACTACAAGGAGTGGCAGGAAGGCTTTGAGGGAACACATAAAAATAGAGATTCACCATAGGTGTTGTAGAAGAGAGACACTGTGTAGTAGATCCTTCTACCTCTATGCTTCCAAGTACATCTCTTCTTGTCACCTACAAAATGACACCTTATAGACACTAGGTGTGTTGGTGTTGACCTGTAGAAGCATTAAGAAGTAATGACTAAACATAGACTAACACTCAGACACACACAAAGATATCTAACCAACATAGAGGTAAATATGTGTTTATTGATTTTAGGTGAAAAATTTGCCAAGGCTCCACCTTATAAATGTGGAAGATGATTCTCAAATGACAAGTCTCCAATATATACAGGAAGGGAAAAGGCCTTTTGGCATGCCCTTTTACAAATGTCCCATGTGAGCTCTAGTCATTGGGAATAGTAGGCTACTTAAACATAAATGTTGTGTCAGCCCTAGCTCTAACTTCAAGCATTTTTTGACATAGGTTGTGCCATTTCCCCATTAACTGAGACTACTCCTTGAAGGCACCCACGTGGTTTATCTGCTCATAAATGTGAAATAAAGAAAAATAGGTCACACGATTGGCTATTTGCACCTTCTAATGGTCAATTCATAGACACTATCACCTGCTAGAGTAACTTCTTAAATCAGCACCTCCCTTTTCCACTTGGACTATCTACCTGCTCCTACACTTGGTACTTTTGTCTTTTCCCTACCTTGTCTATTTCTAGCTCCTTTGGCCCTCAGGGCTATCTCTGAGGTGGTCACTGCATCCCTTGGGCTCCTTTCATGGTTGGCACTCATGCATTTAAAAACCAATGGCTTTTTTACTGGCTTAAAATTGATTTTCACACACCCATCATCTCTTAAAAAATAATGGCTAGTTTGCCCTCTTAAAGTTGGCAGCTTTCGCGATACCATCCTTGGCAATTTCCTTCAGGCTTTTTTGCTTTGCCCTTTCCTATAGACTCCCTTCTCATCACTTTCCCAAAGGGAAGGTGACCCTTCAGCCTTTGGAAAGTGACCCTTTATTTTGGCTGAGAGTTCCCCACAAGGGCACCTACCCTTTGGGGTCCTTCGGCTCTTTGGCGGCTCTCTTCTTTGTTTTGGACTTTTCCCATAAACAAAAAGTCTATGAGAATATGTTGTTTGGTTTCCCTAGGCTTTTTTGCTTTGGGTTTTTTCCCTGTGGACAAAAGTCCATGAGAATTGGCCACCTCCAAATTTCTTTGCTTTAGTCTTTGAAGTATTTTTTTTGGTAGCTCCTCTGAATTTCTTCAAGCTTTTTGTCTGAAGGAATTCCTTTAGACAAAAAGTCTGAAGAAATTGCACCTTTCGACTACCTTAAGCAAAATTCTAAAAAACTTACCTTTTACATCTTTCTTTCTTTGTGGCCTCTTTGAAGTGCCTTTGCCCTTCGTAAGGGATTATTAAACCTAGAATGCCCTTCATAAGGGTACCTACCCTTTAGCTTTGGGGGCACCTTGTTGAACCAACCCATTGAATTGAAATTGGTTCAATGGTTCAACATTGTGCACCAAGCTGATTAAACAAAGGCAGTTGAATCATTCACTTTGAACCATTTTATTTAGACTAAAACATTAAACCAACCCATTAAACCAAAATGTTGAACTAACCTATTGAACCAGTTCAATGGTTCAATGGTTCAAGTGACTATTGAGCCAAGGTCATTAAACTCTTTGTTGAACCAAAGTGATGAACTTGAAGATTGAACCAAGGCTTGAAATTTAAGCGATGGACTTGAAGTGATGAACTAAGGCTTGAACCAAGGCTAATTAAACTGCCGATTGAACCAAAGGGTTAAACCAAGCTATTGAATGAATCCTTTGAATCGGTTTAACGGTTCAAAGCTACGTGCCAATGAACTGATTGACTAAAACAAGTAGTGAACCCATGCTAAACTTAGGCCAATTGAACTAGGCATAAAACTAAGTTGATGAACCAAGCTAAAGCATTGAACTAAGATGATGAACCAAGGTTTTTGAAATTTGTTGATGAACTTAAGTGATGAACTGGAGATGTTGAACCAATCTGATTGAACCAAGTGATGAACCAATGCGTTGAACTAGTTCAACGGTTCAAAGGTTCCAACTCTTCTTGTGATTTTCTTTAGACAAGAGCTCAAAGAAGCCTTGTAAAACCTAATACTCTCTGAACTACTTCTCCATATTTCAAAATATTACACCTGTAGAGCCCATAGATTTCCAAGACTTGCGCAAAATAAAAAATGAATTGGCCTAGAACAATAGGGGAAGAAAGGGGACCAATTTTTAGTCTGTCAGGCAAAAAATGGTTAACAGGTGGTTAAGCCAATTTCATAACCACTTAATCCCTAAGGAATCCATATGAGTATAATTTATTTTTCCAAAAAATGAGACTTAAACCTACACTCTGTAAACAATATCATCATCAAACCTGTAAGTAGGTCTCTTTATGTAAATTTTTTAATTGCCTATAGTAGACTAGTTTGGGGCCTATCTTGAAATTTTGAGAAATGAAATAATTCATGTACCTTTATCATACCATATTATCCTTATTCTTAAACTCAGATGTATGGAATTACATACAATTTCATACTTTACCTTTTAAAATGAAAGGAATAAACCTTTTCTTGGGCTTTTATTGCAAATTAAGCCTTCCACTACCAAGTTAGTGTATGAAGGAGGAAAACAATGGGTCACATTCATGATAAAACAAACATTGGGTAGTTTCCATGCTTTGGGAGGCTAATTTTGGCATCTGGAATCCCAAAATAGGCCTTTATGGCTTAAAAATGCATCAAAACACCATTTTACAGAATGAAACTTTGGACTTAGGCTAAAGTCATATATTTGAATAAAATTAAAGGCAAATTGTATATTTTAATGATCATTTTGACTTCAATTTTGAAATTTTAAATACGAAAAATGTCTTTTTAGGCCAAAATACACCCATTTATCCAACTTACAGAGGCTATTGATGGTACCATGAAAGTTTTTGGATTACAAGGGTTGGTATTTGGCCTTAACACACTAAATTACCAACATTTGCATCAATTATAATTATGGTATAGTCTAGATAGTACCATTAATCACCCATTTTGACTATTCTTCTTCTCAAGTTCTCATATATTATGGGCATATAAGTACCATGAATGGCTTGGTATACGTGAGGGTAAATTTCCACACAAATATTTATAATCTCATTTTTTTATATATATAAAAACATAAAATAATAATCCTCACAGATTTTGTTCTGTAGGTGGATACCATAATTATTCATGGGATGTATGGACTATCCCAAGGATTACATCTAATAGATATGACATCATATAAAAATGTATTTTCATTAGCCTTGGTTCATGTTTAAACATTTGTGCCATCAATTAGCAGTAACAATCTCTCTTAGGGCAATAATTTTGTCAAAAGTTAGGAAAATGTGTATCTATGGGACCCATTTCACTTATACATAAGTAATGTTATAAAAACCATATATTTTATTCATAAGGCTCATGGATATCTTAATACTAGGCCTAAATTTGATGATGCCAATGGAGGAAAAGCCTCCCTTGGGGTTCATCCTCTGGCCCTTAACTAACCACTATTTGAAATTGCCCTCTACCATGTTGTTCTCAAGATATATATTAGCCAAGACATAATTATAGTAAACCTTATCCCTTAAATCATAAGGTACCTATAAAATGCCCTTCTATAAATAAATTCAATTATAGTTTTCATTTTCTAAGATGTAGAGTTTCCAAAACAAGTACCTTTGAATAACAAATCATGAAGAAAATTGATATAGGGCATTACCTATGGTTTTTACATTACTTTATGGAATCCCATGGTTTTTATTTATATCAGGTCATCAACGTAATACTTATCCTTTTAGGATAGTTGATCAATTAAGGATTACAATTCTATAGACTCCACTACATTCCATAGGCTTGAGTAGTAATGAAACTTGAAATCTAGGGAGCCTTTGTTGAATACATTACCAATGTATTTGGTGTTACCAAAAATGGAATATAAATAAGGGTCCTAGACACATTCTATTTTGGATATCCAATTTTATCAATATAGAGATATGTAATTCCTTCACAAACTTTCTAAACTCTCTTTAGAAATTCATTAAGAAAACTAGGGATTTTGGTTGTTTGAGAGATCAGAATTACAATTTTTTATTAATGGTAAAGTTTATTTTCTTTGCTTATATTTAGAATATATTTCCAAATATTATTCCTTAAATGCATAATTCATGGGTAATTAATGTGAATTACATCTTTTGATTTTGTTTTCATTTGGATTTTAATTTTCTAGTCAGATTTGGTGGGTTCTTTTATTTTCCAAATGTTAAATTTTCATTCATTCATGCATGTTTAGTCATTCCATTTAAGACAAGTGTCACTTTCTTACTCAATGGATTTATTCATCTATTTAACTCATTTATTTATACTTTTGGCCATCCATGCCCTATATCATGTTACTTATCTACTTGTCATTTACTTGGGTCTTTATATTTATGATCCTACTCTACATGTTATGGGGTAGCGAGTTAATAGAATTGAGCCACATGGAGTGATCTTAGGTTTTTATGAACTTAGAGACTCGAGGCCATGGTTGTTTTAAATTTTAACTATGTATGTCTTTTGGAAAGGCTCTGAGTATTGGGATGTTGATGTGTATCATTATTATAGAGTTATAAAGAATCAAATACTCCAGAACTTAAAACCTTGAGGTAAATAACTTAATATTTCTCCCTTGAATCTCTAGGTTAATGGAATTATCTAAATAATCAAACCTTCAAAGCTTATAACCTTAGGGGAATTATACTATAGGGCCACTTGGCAATTAACTTGATTTTAACCCATTAAATATCTATATTAATAATTTTTTTCCAAGAAATAAACCATTGGATATTACACTATTGGGGAAATACTATAGGACCACGAGGCCATTATGATTTGATTTTACCTTCCAAGTTTTGGTTTTAAAAAATTATGCTATTGGTGAAGGAATTAGAGCTACATAGTCTCAAAAAATCTAGGCCATTAAACCATTAACTTTTCTTTGACCTTCCATGGTTTTAGGGTTATGACTTTATACTATATGGCACATTCTTAAAACCCTAAAAACTTGAATGACTTAGAATTTTCTATTAAAGTGAAATTTTTCCATTTGAATGAGGTGTTTCCATGTGAAATACTTGTGGTGGAATTACTATCGATAAGGTATGGGATTTTTTTAACTGTGATAATTTTAGAGTAATGCAATATTGCCAACTATTAATATCTTAAATCTCTAAAACTTTAGGACACTTATAATTTTGAATAATGAAGGACTCCAAGTAACGTGATCTTACCTCTTATCCAAATCTTTGAGTTTTAATCTTTGGGGACGTAATGAATGTGTTGGTTTAATGTTTTACAGCTCTTGCACTTAGCCTTACACACTTCAAGAAAATGGAAAACAAAGATGAAAAACCCATAAAAATGTCATTATAACTAGGGAAGGGTTTAACATCAAGATGGACTAAACATAGACAATGATTGGAACACACAAATAGAGGGTATGGTTATCTCCTTATTACTTTTACCTCTAAGTAAACTAAGGTGAGAGGACCTAAGGGGTAGATTGCTCACATGGAGGGATATTACAATTCAGTCTCCATGGGGATTATTGGCACACAAACACAAATCTGAGTAGAATATATCCAAACTTGCTCACTCCACATAGGAAGGGTTATCACATGTAAGGAAAAAATTCTCTAAGTTAGACACAAGCTATTGAAGATAAATGATAATATGATTGCAAACTTCATTTATAAATAAAGTTTCAATAACAAAGGGCCAAATGGAAGATTATAATGTTCAAATTGAAAGCACAAAATATAGACACATTTCATATAGGCAACATTAATGCATATGCAAGAAATTAACACTTATAATATGTAATAGGGAGTATTATTTTTAGGGTAGGACAATTTAGGTAAATATAAAGAGAGTGGTGTGGTGGTGTGGTTTTTTAAATAGTAGGATCTCCTTCAACAAGCATGCCATTATTCATTACAAAGATGAAAATGGTTGAAATATAAGATATCTAAACTATCAGGAATGATTTTCATCCATTGGTTCTAATAAAATTCAAATATTTAAATGAATCTTGAAACCCTAAAGCATACAATGCAATTAGAGATTCAAACACTTTATCTTGTCAAATCCATAAACCTAGGGTACCCTTAAGAGGTTATCAAGAACACATTTCCAAATCAAACTTCTAGACAGGAATTTACAACTTAGATCTATGCCCAAAACAACTTCTACCATTGATAAACACAAAACTAAATACCCAATCAAAAGAGAATGTAAAACATATTATTTCATTTTATTGATAAAATATAGTATAAATCACATCTATTTTCCATTAACCTGTAAATTTTTTTTACATACATCATTATTTTAGAATACTACCATGTGTAAAATCATGGTGAGTTTTCTCTTTTGACAAGGGATACATATATAATGCTCTCATATCTTTTTAATGTATATATAGCTACAACCACTTTAGCAAGAGAGACAATATACACACAACAAGGATCCTAAAATTTGAAAGAGCCTAAGACCTAGAAAGAACAACAACCAAAACCAACCTTTGAAAAGAGGACAAACCCTCTTTTTCTAAAACTCTTTCACCTAGAATATCCTAAGAATATGCTTCAGCTAGAAGATGCCCTTGATCATTCCTAGAAGCTCATGCCTTACAAGAAAATCATTCTAGTAACTTCCTATCCTTATCATGATAAAGATTTTAAAAAAACCCTTGATCCTCTTAGATGGAAATACACTACACTTGGGATTGAGGGAGAATATTCCCATAGGATAAAAAAATCCTTGTATTCATGTGTATCTACTTGGCCATTCTCTCCCATTTATCATTTGCATAGCTAGAAACTTTTGGACAATTTCCCTTCTCCTAGTGTAGGACAAAGAACATCCCTTGTCTTGCAATTATTTCATGGGAATATTATAACTATGGTAGAAACAAATAAAAATCTATGACCATTTGATGAATATCGTTGGAATGGCCCACCTTGGTCTCACAACCCTACAACATTTTCTTTCCATGGAGGTATTTGAAACAAACAAAATATTAAAAATGGCAATACTTAGATTATTTTACCTTTTGCCTTAATGTCAAACATTTTTTTGCCTTTCCACATTTCTATTTTGCATTTGACCTTTTAGGGTTACCATCAAACTTTATAATGCTTGTGTGCATTATTTTACCCTTTTAAAAGATTGGATTCATCATTTGAGCCTCCATGTGGATGATATTAATAGTGTGGATCTCTTCTATTTAAAATCTTATGCTTTTAATTTTTTTAACTTCCACTTGGATAGGTCATACATTTTAGAATGATCATAAATAAAAATGTGGCCTCTTGAATGCTTTCATGGCCTTTTTTATTTTTCATGTCGACCTCTAATTTCCCTTGAAACATCACTACTTACCTTTTGGACCATTTCTATTTTGATTTCATATTGACTGGAAAGTGGTGGATATTGGCTTGAATTAAAGGCTCTAAGCACAAAAATTCCACATAGAAATTCTAACACACAATTACCAAACAGAAAGTCTGATGACCAAATCCTTTGAAGCAAGGGAAACTTGGAACAAATATTTTGACCAAAAGATCCAAACAAAATGTCCAACCAAAACGTCCAAACAAAATTTTCAACCAAAAGGTCTAAATAAAATGTTCAACTAGAGGGCCTGAACAAAATGTTAGACCAAAAAAATTGATCAAAATGTCTGACCAAAAAATATGATGAGGATATTCTGAACATTAAGAATTATTCAAATTTAAGAATTTTATGAAAAGTTTAACTTTATAAAAAAATCAAACTTGCACTTTTACAACTTGTTTTTTTCCATATATTTATATAGACCTTTTAATCCAAAATTCAATTTTTAATAATGTAGACTTGCATTTAACCTTCAAAATTTTTGTTGATTCAAATCCTTTTCAAAAATGGAAAACATCATACTCAACATTATTTGATCTTCTTGACATGATTTTAATCATAAACCCTATACTCTCATTAAAACATGAAAAATTTAACCATTAGATGGAACTGGGATTACATGGGGTTTTTACAAGGGAAAAGTAGGATTTTTAACTTGGGTGAACACTTTCAAATAATAGGTAACAATTATATATTCATTCACTAATATTTAGAAAATGGGCACAACTTTCTCAGTGTAATTTTGGGTACTAACATTAGCTCTCACCTAGGGATGTACACCCACTATGAGTGTATAAATGACCTTAGAAAATAAGACCAGGTGATAATCCCTTGGGCCATAGAGTCAAAACTTTAATAGATTCTTAGAAAACACTGATGAAAACTCAATTGGACAAAGGTAGACTAAAAAAATGGATCAGGAGGATCTGAGAACAAACACACGACATAAAAACACCAAAAATAATTGTAAAAATGAAGTCCTAACACAAAAGGGATATAAGACAATAAAATTAAAAAATTATAAACTATACATTACTATACATAGTCATGGACTCAATCAAGGAAGTGTTTTAGATATCTATCATTAACTAGTAACTCTAATATTTAACCTTTTAGGTCTCTCAAAAATAAAGTGTGTTCCCTAATTATATAGTCAATGGAATAGGGGCCCATCCACAAAGCGTCAAACCTGGCATGCTTGCCTTTCTCATCATGCCTGCTATACTAAAGTAGAACCAGATCACCTAATTAAAAAGTTATTGGAGCAACCTTTCTATCAAATATTCTCTTGAGCATTTCCTTGAAATTAAGGTGTCTCTCATGAACTTGTCTTCTAGTTTCATCAAGATCAAAAATTTGGTTCATTTAAGTTTCATAGTGGTCGATTTTCTCATATTCCTCTAGTTTTTGCATGAACTGATAGGTTGGAAACTACAAATTCATAGGTAAAATATCTTGAGCTCCATAACAAAGCACAAAAGATTTTTTACTTTTATCTCTCTTAGGCATAATCCTATCAGACCATAAGGTAAACATCAGTTGCTTACCCCACTTAGTTTTTGCTTCTGATGTTTATCTTATGATTTTGAGCAAGTTATTAATACTAGATTCTACTTTCCCATTCCATTAAGAGATGTAATTGGAAGCATAAGATAATTCAATCCCATACTCTTTCTGTAATGCCACCAAAGGTTTAGATCTAAAAGTCATGGAATTATCATCAATTACCTTAATAGGCACACCAAATCTTCAAATATTTTGATTTAATATAAATTCCATAATCAACTAGTGTGTATCCTTTGTTGTATGGACTTCCCCAACCCATTTTGTGAAGTAATCAATTATAACTAGTATCCATCTATGTCCAATGATTGATAAATTAGTGATTTCCCCAATGAATTCCATTCCCCATTATCTAAATGGGTCTTCAATCATCAAAGGCTACAAGGGAAGAGAACCAAAATATTTCAACCTTTTACCAAAGTATTGACATTTCTCACACTTTCTAACATTCTATGCAACATCCTTGAATAGTAATTACCACCAATAACTAACTCTAAGAATTTTATGAGATGTGACATTACATGAAAAGTGACCACCATATACTACACTATGGAAATCCTTAATGAAATCAATAGTTTTTTCTTATACCATGTATCTTAAGAGAAACCCATTGGAGTCTTCCATGCTAGTCCAATTTTAGTCAAGAGATATTTTTGGAATATAATTTTGAGAGCTTTCCTTTGATTCTTATCCAAGTCAAGGAGATAATTCAAATTTTATAAGTAATAAATAATTTATTAATACCACTGAGATATGTTAATTCTATTCAAATAATCATCAACATTAAAAATAGTAATGCTTACCTCAATAGCTTGAAAATTTATCTCAGCCATGAGATTAGATAGACCCATCCCTCTTACTAACATGGTGGTATGAATATCCATGTCATACTCTTACAACTTGTTAACCCAGTTGAATCTCTTGTTGGATGTTTCAATCAGAGTCAATATGTCTTTTATTATAGTATGTGGGACATATGAAACAATATTCAAACTTAGAATATAAAGTCTAAATTTTTTAATATCCTTCAAGAGAGAAAAATCTTATTTCTCCATGATGGTGTAATTTAGTTAATATCCTTGCATTATTTTTATAAATAAAGATATGGGATGCCCATGACCATCATCATTATTTTTCAACAAGACAACAACTACAACATTATGTGATGCAAAAGAGAATACTTGGAATACTTTAGTGTAGTCAGGACTAGCCAATACAGGGGAAGATTTTAAAGCTCCTTTGATGCCATTAAATTATTACAAGGACTTCTCCTTGCATTTTATGGTTTGGTCTTTATTTTATATGAAATTAATTGGTAGAGTGATCTTCATAAAGTTAGACATAAATCATCTCACAAACTTTATTTATCCAAATAAGGATTGAATTCCCTTTTTGGGCTATGGGATAAGCACCCTATCATTGGCTTCCACTCTTTAAATATCAATCATCACACCAGCCTTGGAGAGTATATGCCCCAAAAACTTGGCCTTTTTTACTCCAAAGTGACACTTCTTTAGTTTAAGTGAAGTTCCAAACTCCCTGCATCTAATGAACACTTTTTCTAGATGCTCTAAATGTTCCTTTCTATTCTTTGAGTACACAATAATGTCATCCTAATACATAGAAATAAACTTATTAATTACCCTTAAAAAATAAATGTCCATATCTCTTTGAAATGTTTCACCAGCATTCATTAAACCAAAAGGCATCCTCATATAAATATACATGCCCCAAGACATTGTGAATGCAGTCTTGGGTCTATTGGATTCCTTCTTAACAACCTAGTTACAACTTGAGAAATTATCTAAAGTGGAAAAAATTTATAATACTATATCACTTTGTAGTAATTTATCTATATTAAGTAGGGGTAATTATCCTTCAAATAATATTTGTTTAAATTTTCAAAATCCACACACAAGCAGATGTTGCCATTTTTATTTTGTACAGGGACTAAATTCACCACCCATGACAAATAATTTATGAGATAAATAATTTCACCATCCCTAATCTTCTTTAACTTCTCCCATATCTTAGAGGCCAAGATGGGATTGATAAGTCTTTGCTTCTTCTTGAAAGTCTTACTATTACTATTAGGTTGCAATGGGATAACATGTTGATACAAATACTCCCTATATGATTTAAATTTGGAATAAGACCAAGCCAATAAATCCTACTAATTTTCTAGTAGTCTTATGTACTTTTTATTTTCTTCTGCACTTAGGTGAGTACCCACCTAGAATTTCTTTGGATTCTCATGAGAACCCAAATTACACTCAATCACATCTTTTGAGATAAAAAGTCAGTATATTTAATTTGATCCACTCCATCAAAATATGCTTCTAAACTTATGAATACCCTAGGTAGAGTGTTTTTCTTCATATAAATTATATCCTTCCCAAACAAGGTTTCTTTTCCATCATAGGTCTGAACCATGGATTCAAAGTCTATGAGCTAATCTTGAAACTTATCTTCATAATTTAGAAACCTTCTAATCTGTTCATAATCATTAAAAACATAACAATGATGAATATTCTTTAGTATTGAAGGCCTAACAAACACCTCAACTTGATACTCATAGTAAGGGTTCATATTTACATATCAAAATGAGCACCTAACCCTGTAAGTCTATCACATTGAAAATTCTATCATGATATCAAATGTTAAAGAGTCAAAGAACTCTAAAAACTCCCATACAACATTTATATATTACTTCAACCTTTTATTTTTTGTGGAATAAGCATTGTGGACCTACTTAACCACTAATTTAGAATCACCCTTTATAATCAAACTTCTAATTCCATGTTCATGGGCAATTCATAAATCAAGTAAGAGTACCTCATACCTAGTAGTACTATTCATGCACTCAAAGGATAACTAAAAATAAAACTTAAAATATTTCCCATTGGGGGCATAGAAGATAACCCTATCTCCATTTCTAATATTGGAGAAAGCCCTATCAAAATAGATTCCTTAAACAACACTTTCAATATCAAACCCAACATCAAGAACATCTAGTTTTTTAATAACATCTACATTACCAAAGAAGCTACCCAACTCCACATCTATGTACAACACATCATTTAGATCTCTTTTTTTTTATTCAAGTACATGTAACATATTTGTCTCTCTATGAATTTTGACCATCTTTCTCTCCAAAATAATGATGGAATAAGATAAGTCCATCTGCACACTTCTACCCATGCTAGAAGCCCATTTTTATGATAGCAACATACCCCAGTTAGGTGGGTAATCCACAACCACCACATTCATATTAAAATATTTACTTGGATGAACTTATAACTTCAATACTAACCCTTTAACCTATCCAATAACTATCACTTCTCATGAATACATGGAATAACACTTACCATTGGCTAATGTAAGTTTTACACCAAGCTCATTAAGGAAACCTAGGGGAATTATGTTGCAAGAGTCTCTAGAATAAAACATGAAATTGTGAAAAATAAAACCATTAATCAATAGGGTTATGTAAAATGGATCCATCTTTAGTTGAATTTATACCAACGGAGTCCTCAAATAGACTTTTGGGGTTGGTTCAACAACCTCATTTGATTTTTCATCACTTGTTGGGAGTGTTTGAGGTTGAGTCATTTCATTTATAATTAAATTCACACCAAATTTCAAGTATTAAAATTCCCTCTTCCTATGTTCACGTATTTACAATAACTCAACAAGTGGCATGATGATGTTCATTTGGCTCAACACCTAATCCATATCACACAAGCTATGTTGAAGAAGAGGAGTATTAAGAAGAAGGGTGATAACACCTTTAGCTAGAATACAATCACTTAAAGTTTAAAGTGGAATAGGTTGGGATGAATTGGCATGTCTTATATCCATCTTCAAGAGTGGGTTATTTCTAACATCACTCACACCCTTAGGGATACTAGACAATAAAGGTACTCTATTCTTGGCTACAACACCTCTTTATTTGAAAATTTGATAAATAGGTGCTAGTTTGAAAGAATTAGGGAATATCATAGTTTTATTAAATCCTTACTTTCATCCCCTACCATTGGATTTATAGGGTTAGTATCTTGAGGAGTAGCACCTTGCTACCTACTTCTCAAACTATATTTTTTATCTTGGGAAACTACTACATTAATTAATAGCTACCTATTCTCAACTAAAGGAATTTCTCCATTATACTTCTTAATCATCATAAAACATAAAAAATTGAAATAATGATTGGGTAAATCATATGCTTGTGTCATATTAATATCACAAACTAATTTACAAGTTGGGATAATTTAATTTTGGAGACTTGAAAATCAGTAATCAAAATCTCATCACCATCAGATGTAGACTTAGGTTCCACTACATCTTCATCAATTCATTCAATATTACCACATGGAGGATGGGGAAGGAATCATTTATTACGCCAATCTATGTCCATATAAAAATTTACAACATTGAATTTTAATGGATCATGCACTTCCTTTCCATCCCCTTTATTCAAATTTTTGTCATTTCTTTTATCATGGGTAGGCATTTTCCCTTTGTCATTATCTCTAATGAGGAAAGGGGGTCTCCCTTGTACTTGATTTTGATTATTAGTTCTTTCCTAACTCTTAGACCCATGAGGTAACCCATTTTTAGCTATAGATAGCTTGTAATACATCTCCTTGATAGAGAAGGCCAAATTTTTCATAGTTTCATCAAGCTTTGCATTCTTGGTGGACTAAATTTATTTAGGATTAACCAATTTCACATCATCTCACTTATTCAAAGTTTTAACCATGGTCTTTATGTTTTTTTCAATTTGTATGGCCATGTTAACTGCCAATCTCAAGTTTGTACTATCCTTGTCCCTCAAGTAGTACCCTACCTTCTTATCAAAGTCATCATAATATTTAATTAGGCAAGCTATATCACTAGGACTAATATTTTTAGGCAAACACATCATGGTCTTGTTAAAACTTGTATTAAAATATTGAAGACACTCATTATGGTTTTTATTAATGTTTTAAAATTAAACCAGAAGGAACTTATGATCAATTTTATCATGATACTAAATTTTAAAAACATTCTTCATTTTGTCTCATGAATCAATACACCCATGAGGAAAATAATTGAACCACTCATGAGAATCTTCTTCTAGTGTGTGTATAAACAAATTAATGGAAACATCCTCGTGCTCAGCCTCATAATCTTCAATGATAATTTGAAAATACCTCAAATTTTGATGACTAATAACTACATTATTCCCTTGAAACTTAAGAAGGTGGTTCCTTACTTCATTAAGAACTTTATTAGGATAACCTTCCATTTCATCAAAATTAATTGGTCTAAATATATGAATCCTAGATGAAAGACATTAATTTGAACCATATGCATCATGATTGGTTTAATGGTGGGTTCAAGATAAAATGGCAAAGGGATATGAGGGGGTGAGTGAGGTAGAATTGTAAGATCAAACTTAGTAGGATATTTATATGGTTAATAAGGTGTTGGGTAATAAATTAGACTATAAGGTTCTGAATGATTAGGAAAAATTTCCTAATCTTCAATAATAGAAGGTTTGGCAAATAAAATTTCAAGTGTACCAAAATATTGATAGTCCAAACACTCTTTTGCTATTGAACTTTGTCCTTTAATTGGTCTCCAAACTTGTCTCCTTCTTATTTGATGAACACTTAAGGGTGAGACAAGCTACTTCGATAGGTCACCATTGAAGGATGATCTCAATCATTCTATATTTGTAAACAAAATAACACTAAAAGATGAAAGAATAACTAAATTCAAAATTGACATTAATCTTCCTTGAAACCAGATATAATGTTGGAGTCACCACTAGAAGAAAACTATATATAATATAATAGTTTTCAAACTTGTTGTGATACATATTGAAATCACACTTTGCTAAAGTCAATAATGAGATAATATAATATAGATAGTAAAAATATAGATTTATGTTCAAAAGGGGAAACACCTTAAAACATGATGAATTTATAGATCCTTATAATAACTCAATAGATGTTGATTTACCAAATATTTCAAGTCACCAACAACATTCCCAATAGATTGTTGCATAGTTGATGTTCTAAAGTAGTAAAGAATACTCAAATAACATTATATTTCAAACACATGAGAACATATGAATAAAATTTATCTAAAATTGTGTATCAAAGATTAATTTATCAAATATTTATTGATAGATTACCTGAGAACTTTAAAAAATACAACCCTCTGCAAGAGTCCCCAATAATACAAGTGTAAAGATTCGATGCTTTAGTCCCAATAAATAACACCAGTAGAGTGTCAGTTCCTAGTTTTACACCTCTTACAATTATCCTTGCACGCTTTGAAAAATTGGAAAACAAATATGAAAACCCATAAATATGTCATTATATTTGGGGAAGAGTTTAAAATTATGATATAATAAACATAGACAATGATTAGAAGATAATGATAGAGGGTATGGTTAGCTCCCTTCTACTTCTAAATCTACCTAAACCAAGGTGAGAGGACAAAAGGGGTAACTTGATCACATGGCTGGATACTATAATTAAATCTCCTTTGGGATTATTGGCATATAAACACAAATCTAAGCAGAACATACCCAAACTTTCTCACTCCATTTAGGAAGGGTTGTCACATAGAAGGAACAAATTATCTAAGTCAAACACAAGCTAATGAAAATAGATAAGAATATGATTTAAAACTTCATTTCTAAGGAAATTTTCAACAACAGAGGACCAAATGAAAGATACAATGCTGGGATTCAAAGCACAAAATAAACACACATATCATTTAGGCAACACTGATGCATTTTCAAACAAATAACACTTATAATATGTAATAAGGTGTATTATTTATAGGTTAGGATAGGGTAGGATGAGTTAGGTAAATATAAAGAGAGTGGTGTGGTGTGGTGGTTTTTCAAACAATAAGATCTCCTTCAATAGGCATGACATTATTCATTTACAAAGATGAAAAAGATTGAAATACATGCTATGGAATATATCAAGAGTGAGTTGCATAAATTGGTTATAATATAATGTAAATATTCAAATGATTATTGAAACCCTAAAGCATACAATACAACTAGAGATTCAAACACTTTATCTTATCAAATCCATAAACCAAGGGTGCCTTTAAGAGGTTATAAACAACACATTTCCAAATCAAACAAAAAAAAGGAATTTAGAACTTAGATAGATACCCAAATTAACTACCACCATTGTTAATAACAAAACTAAATACCTAATCAATAGAGCATGTAAATCATATTATTGCATTTTATTGATAAAATAAGACATAAATCACAACTATTTTCCATTAACTTGTAAGAAAATTTTACATACATCATTATTTTAGAATTCTATCATGAGAAAAGGCACGGTGATTTTTTTATTTTGACAAGGGAGACATATATAATGCTCTTAGAGCTTGCTAATGGATGTAAACCTACAACCATCTTATCAAGAGAGACAAGACACACACAACAAGGATCTTAAAATTTAAAATATCCTATAACCTATAAATAATAACCAACAACAACCTTTGAAAAGAGAACAAACCTTATTTTTATATAATTATTTCACATAGAATATTCTAGGAATATGCTTTAGCTATAAGATGCACTTGATCATGCCTAAAAGCTCATGCCTTGCAATAAAATCATTCTAATAACTGCCTATCTTTATCATGATAAAGATTTCAAAACAAAACCTTGATCTTCTTGGCTAGAAATGCAATATGCTTGGTCTTGAGGGAGAATATTCCCTTGGGATAAAAATAAACTCTTTGTCTTCATGTGTAACTTCTTATCCATGCTCTCTTATTAATCATTTGCATAGCTTAAAACTTCAAGATAGCTACGCTTCTCCTAGTGAAGGCCAAAGAACACCCCTTGTCTTATAATGATTTCATGGGAATATTTTAGTTGTGGTAGATACAAATAGAAATCCATGTCCATTTCATAAATATCCTTAGAATCTCCCACCTTTGCCTCACAACCCTACAACATTTCCCTTCCATGGAGTTATTAGAAACAAGAAAAATATTAAAAATGGAAATACTTAGCTTATTTTACCTTTTTGCCTTAATGCCAAATGTTATCATTTCTACCACATTTCTATTTTTCATTTTAACTTTTTAGGGTTACTACCAAAATTTATAATTCTTAAGTACATTATTTTATCCTTTTAAAAGCTTCGCTTTGTCATTTTTCCCTCCACATAGATTATATTAATAACATGTCTCTCTTCTATTTGAAATCTATTGATTTTAAAATTGAAAACTTCCACTTGTATAGGTCATACATTTCGGAATGATTATAAATACTAAAATGGCCTCTTGAATGCTTTTTTCACCTTACTTAATTTTCCACATCAACCTATGATTTATTTTGAAACTTCACTACATCCTTTTTGGACCATCTCCCTTTTGACTACATGTTGACTAGTGGGTGATGGACATTGGCTTCAATTGAAGGCTTCAATCACAAAAAGTTCAAACAAAAAGTCTGACACAAAAATATTAAACAAAAATTTTGACAACTAAATCCTTTGAAGTAATGGAAATTTGAAATAAAATGTCTGACTAAGAGGTCTGAACAAAATTTCTGACCAAAATTTTTGAATAAAATGTTTAAACAAAATGTCTGACCATAAGATCTGAATAAAATGTCTAACCAAAAGATCTAGATAAAATGCATGACCAATATGTTTGAACAAAAGTTCCAACAAAAAGTGTAATGAGGACATTTTGAACATTAAGAATTCTTTGAACTTAAGAATTTTCCCAAAAGTTAAACTTTATGAAAAAATTGAACTTGCACTTTTTAAACTTTTCCACCATATATTCCCATAGACCTTTTCATGCCAACTATAATTTGCAATAATGTATACTTGTTTTAAACCTTGATAATTTTAACCACTTCAAAGCTTTTTTGAAGAAGGAAAATATCATACTCAACATTATTTGATCTTCCCTACTTGATTTTAATCATAGACCATGCAATCTCATTAAAACATGAAAAAATTAAGCATTATATATAACTAGGATTAAACAGGGTTTGTACAAGGCAAAAGAGGGATTTTTAACTTGGGTGAAAACTTATAAATAAGAGGAAACAATTAGATATTCATGAACTAATATTTTAGAAAAGGCCATAAATTGCTCAGTGCAATTTTGGGCACTAATAGAAGGTAGGTCTCAAACATGGATAATTTGTAAATCCTTGAAAATATTCATACAAACACATGAAAATCATAGCAACACTAGGTCATACACATTAGCTCCATTATTCCATAAATCATAAATTCAATTTTTAATAAGAATTATGAAAACCCAAGATATAAGATAAATCAATATCAATATCAAAGCTTTGATTTTCACAATTTGGGAATTATGTAAATTTAGAATTTGAGGATAACCTTTGACATATTCATATTATAACCAATGTCAGGGATATATAAGGCATAAATGACCTTGATTAAAGATATTTAGACAATAATTTGTTCCTATTTGAGTTCAAAAAATGGGGTGTGCATGTTATGGCACAATAGATACTAGTTCATATACATACACAAAAAATATAGTTTATAGTTGAATGGAAATTTTTTTTCTTCCAATTCACACTTATCATATCTACAACCATGATGGGGGCATAAAAATTATTCATTATATTTTTATCATGCACTTATTATAAATTAATTGAAATGAGTGAAAATATATAATCAATCATTAGCCATGATGGGGGCATGAACATTGCTCATTCAATTTTGATCAAACATTTTTCTATTAGATAAATCTAACCTAAATGAACTTGATTAGAACTATATATTTTAATATACAGTACATCTATATTTATTGTTTCAATTTTACTTTTAAGTAACTCATCATATGGTTCCCTTTTTATATTTTGTGTAATTATTTGGGTTAGTCCATTTTGTACTTTTACCCACATTTATGAGGTTTGGTATATGTTTTCTTATCAACCTAAGGACCTAAGGACATCATATTACAGGTTTTTTGTATTTTTGAATGGTTACAATGTAAGATATAAGACAAACCCTAATTTAGGGCATCCATTACCCTATGCAGAACTGAGGCTAAAAAAATTCTTTATGAGAATTTAAAAGGTTCTAATGGATCTTTATAATCTTGAATGGCTCTATGAATATCCTAGAAACTTTTATCTATCACCAAAAAGCTTTAAAAAACCTCAATTTAGGTTTTCTAACTCAAAATTCCTTTGATTATGTAGGTTTTGGAGTAATCTCTAAGACTGTGTGTTTGTAAACAACAAAAGGCTTTACTCCAAAGACTAGTAATTATATATACAACTTCAAAAATTCACTTTCCACTTACCATGATGGTTTAAGATATTTTCAAAAATATTTTAACCTCTTTCACTCATAATCCAAAGCACACATTCTATCAACAGGGTATGCTACAAGAAACATGATTTGTTCTTGCACTTTTTTCATATCTAGTGAATTTACTTGATGAATATAGAATCATGTAGAGTAAAATAACCTTAATTAAATATTTATATAGGTTTGAAATAAATTTTCAATACCACTTTTCACTTTAACTTGAAAACACATAGTCTATAAATAAATCAACAACACAGGACATGGGTCTATCTTTACAAGATATAAAACAATGTCTATTATTCTCATTTATTAGATCATAAATGCATAAACCAATGTTCATTATCCTTAAAACATGTTTGAGGGAACTTCCAATATCATCCTTTCATTAACTGTATGTACATAGTTTGCAAATAAAAACAATTATCAATTAAATAGGGGTATGTGTTTCGAATCTATAATACATGTGTTTATTTTCCTTATTTCCTTAAAATATTAATATTTAATAAAATTCCATCAACTTACCAGATCACAAATCAATCCTAAAAAAATAAAAATTTACTAAGACTAGTTTCACATAGCATCAAAATCAGAGTCAACATGTATGGCATTATGAAAATAAAATAGGGTTATAGGCTTCCTTGTCAAATTTTGTCATATTAATTATTTGTATCTTGGGTCTAATGCCCATATCATTCAAATACATTTTTTCACACACTATGAATCCAAAAATGAAAGGCTTATAACATAAACAATTACCCTAACTACTTAAAAACCACCAATCTATTCTTAAAACTGCCTCCTATGGGCTTATGAATGATCTATGAAATAAAACCATTTAACCATATGCTTTATATCTATTATAAACCCATATATACCTAACATAATTATTAAACAAACATTCTTACTTAATAAACATATAATTTCCTCTCACAACTCTCCCAAGAATTCAAATATTTAACCAATGATTTTTGGTGAGAAATGTCTTTTTTGAATGTTTCATGTTATCTAACACTTATATAAAACCAAAATAGGATCCAAGAAGGATTCCAAGACACCTAACATCTAAGTAAAACCAAAAATTTAATCTAAGATTCTCTTGCATCATAATACCAAGGGTAAAAGAATTTGAACTCTAAGCTTAATGTGTTTTGCTTGCTTTTCTTCCTCTTCTTCCAATTTATTAAAGGTATCTTATATTTCATTCCTTTATCTAGTCATGTAGCCTCCAATACTTTAAATCCAAATCTCTCTTGTATCTCATCCTCTGATTATGTTTGGTTGATATATACATTTTTGGATTGCAACTTTATAATTTGAATGCTAATATGACTCTCATATGGATTGAGAGATTTCTTCTATTATACCTCCTTGTCTTCACCTTGTCCTTATTTATTCTCACATTAATGTAACCACTTTTTTACTTGTTCTTCTATCTCTTCCTTGTCTTTTTTATTTACTTGTTCCAAAATTTTCTCTCTTGCTTTGATTTGAACTATGAAACTTGTTTTTTTCCTTTAATCTTCATCACTTGACAAGATATTTCTTGTATGGGCTATATTTAAGCTTTTTAAACCTAGATATCTATCTGCTTTTTAAATTTACAATATTATGTAATGGATTCCTACTTTCTTCCTATATTTATATAATAAAACAACATATTAGAAATAAAATATGGATCCTTCATGTCTCTCTCTTGGGTTTCCTCCTTGGACACTTCAATGTCCAACTTCTTATCTTGCTTGGTGTCATTTTCAAATCACCTCTTGTCCATCTCAACAAAAAATTATGTTATTTTCCTACTGTCATCTCTCTCATAGGATTGGATGCCCTACTTATTATAATTTTCTTATTTATTGAGAACTATCATAGGTGATATGTCTTCTTCTTTTTGAAGGCCACTATCTTTCTTCCTCTTGATGAAAATTTTTGTCACCTTGCATTATTATTCATCCTCTCTTATGCCCATCTTTGTGGATTCACAACTCTTCATACTAACAATATCAAGACAACTTACCTTTTAATCTCTCTTTAATGCCTTGACAAAAACCAAAATTTCCATGACTTTAATCTAATATTATTTTGTTTCCACCATCATGATTCTCTCATATTTTATTTTTCTTCACCCTTCAATAAAACAAGAATGTGTATCTCTCCATGTTGCTTGATGGTGTATGTATTAACTTGACCATCATGAATAACCTACCTATCAAATTGACATGGTCTTCCTAATATTAAATGACAAACATCTATGGGCATAATATCACACAATACTTTATCTCTATATCCTCTTATATGCAATTCAACCCAAATTTACTCACTTACCAAGATTTGATGTTCATTTTGAACCCATGCAACATTCTATGGTTGTGTATGTGGCATCCTTTTCAAGCCTAGTTTATATACCATATCTAAATACATAATGTTATTAGTGTTTCCTCCATCAATCACTAAATTGCAAACCTTACCTTTTTCTTTACATATGCTTTTGAATAAGCGTCTTCATTGGGTTAGTTCTTTGAATTACTTTCTCTACTGCAATAAGATTTTCCTCACAAGTAAAGACTTATTTATTTATTGTCTTCTTTCCTCATTCACTTTACTTATACTCTTCTACTGCATACTTATGTCAATATTCAATGAATACTTTGTTTCCCTATGTCCCTCTCTATGAAATTTCCAACATTATCCTTGAAATATTTATCTTGGTCCACTTTTCACATGACCTTCATCTCATCTTGGTCTAATTTCTATTAATGATCTGATCTACCATGCATGGTGATGTACTCCCATGCCTTCTTGAACTATTTCTACATGCATTTGTGGTCTTTCTTGAACCACCTCTTCATTTTCTCTCTCATTTATCCTTGGTTACAAAGTTGCTACTTGACCTTGTTGTATATCATCTCCTTCTTCTCTCTGAGATCATCCTTAATATCCTCCATCCTCATGACTAATGAGGAAATCAATTGTGTCACTTGGTCTATCATATTCTTGACCTAATCTTCATTTATTCTATCTCTCTCCATGGAACTCTATTCTTGGTTTCCTATCTTAAAAACACATGATGTTAATCTTATTTACAATTCACTATGAATTTTTCTATCTCTAATACCAAAAATGATGTAGATCATACAATAACTTGTCTCATTTAACCTTGTCTCTAAAACCACTTCTTTGATAATGGCTCTTATGTTTACTATTCATGTAATGGTATTGAGATTCACCTAGGTAATTTATACATTGCAATGATTTGTTCTTTCTTAATAAGGTTTCGTTGATCCTTATTCTCAGTCACTAACTCTACCACACCTTCCAAATCTCAACTCCTTCCTTTATTCAACTTTGCATACTCTTCACATTATCCTTATAGCCCTATTTTTGGGCTTATTTTCTTAGCATGTTTATTTACATACACATATAGTGAAACCAATGAGAATTTGGGATACCCTCTAGGGAACTCTTACCTTTTAAAATGTTTTAGTCCATTGTTACACTATCTAGTAACTTTTCTAAGTCTTTATAGCTCTCTGATTACCCCTATAAGGCCTATTATAGCCATTATACAACACAATCCACAAAAATTCATACAAATGAATCTATACATGTTTGATTTAGCTAGGTCAGGTGAAAATACATCATATTATAGGTTTTTCGGATTTTTGAAGGGTTACAACCTAAGATATAAGACAAATTAATTTAGGGATTCCAATACCCTATGTAGATCTAAGGCTACAAATAAATTATCTATGAGAGTTTCAAAGGCTCTAATGGAACTTTAAAATCTTGAATGGCTCTATGCAAATCCTAGACACCTTTCTTTATCATCAATAGGCTTTGAACAATCCTTATTTTGGATTTTCCAACTCAAAATTCCTTTGATTATGTATGTTTTAGAGTAATCTCTAGGACTACATGTCTATAAAAAACAAAAATATATGCTCCAAAGAATAGTAATTATAAAAAAAAATTCACAAAGTCACTAGTCTAAGTCATTTTCAATAATATTTGATGCTCTTTCACTCATAATCCAACACACACATTCCATCAACAAGGTAGGCTACAAGAAACATGATCTATTCTTGCACTTTTTTAATATCTAGTGAGTTTCCCTGATGAATCTTTAATAATGTATATTTAATTAAACTTCATTTAATCTTCAAATCGGTTGGAAATAAATTGTCAATACCACTTTGCACTTTACCTTGAAAACACACAGTTTATAAGTAAACCAACAACATAAAGCAAGGGTTTGTATTTACAAGATCTAAAACATGGTCTCTTATTCTAATTTCCTAGATCATAAATACATAAGCCAATTTTCATTATCCTTACAACATGTTTAAAGAAATTTATTATATCATTCTTTCATCAACTAGATGTACACTGTTTGTAAATAAAAGCAATTATAAACTAAATAGGGACCTATGTTTTGAATCAGTAATATAGGGGTTTATTTTATTTATCTCCTTAAAATATTAATCTTCAAAAACATTCCATAAAATTACCAAATAAAAAATCAATCCTAAAAATAAAACTCTACTAAGACTAGTTTCAGAGAACATCTTAATCGCAATCAACATGTATGCAATTATGCAAATAAAATAGGTTTATAGGATTATTTCTCAAATTTTATCATCTTAATTATTTTTATATTTTTTATAATTCCAATTCTCCTTATAATACATTATTCAACACACTATGAATCCAAAAATGACAAGTTTATAATGCAAACAACTACCCTAACTACTTCTTGAAAACCTCCAATTTATTCTTGAAACTACCTCATATGGGCTTATGAATGATATATGAATTAAAAGAACTTAACCATATGTTTTATATTTATTATAAACCCATTTATAACTAAAATATTCATTGGATAAATATACCTAGTTAATAAATCCTCAATGTCCTCTCACAACTCTCCCAAGAATTCAAATATTCAAATAATGCTTTTTGGCAGGAAATGTCTTTTTTTAATGTTTCAAGCTATCTAACACTTATATAACACCAAAATAGGATCCAATAAGGATTAAAAGACACCTAACATATAAATTAAACCAAAAATTTAATCTAACTAAGATGCCTTTCCATCACCATGATAGAAATGTCTAGCCTTTATACATTATAAACAAGCACCTTGTTTATTCTTTTTTATGCATACTCGTTTAAACAAAGGAAAATATTAGATAATAATATCATTATATTTTAAATATATTGGATAAAGGATGATGATTTTATCATTTTTTTGAGATATTTCCTAATATACATAAAGTAAATTGGTTCAATATCACTTGAAACTTGGGTATCACGTAATGCTTCCTATAAGATATACATATAGATATTAGATTGATTTATAAGTTTGAAGATTGAGATCATATCATGCATGTTGTTAAATTATCCAATAATTCCATATACATTATATTTGATCATAAGTTTAGGTTTATGAGGAAAATGTTGTATATGAACAAGTGGAAGACTATATTGTGCACCTTTACCTTTTCATGTAGTGATAACACCGACTGTAACATCTATTATATTTCATACATGA